>BCLG01005745.1:10837-23628 GCA_001602295.1 Zoysia matrella | reverse complement strand
ACTATATGCACTTAACATTCCTGCTGCACATTAATAACAAATTTTATTAATGTATCATAAATTGATATCTATTTTAATCTATACTTTACAGTACAGAACAGTTTGATTGTGCAGTTCCTTTTATAAGTTCTTAGTAATTCTCTGGATTCTTTTGTGCTGATCTAACACGATTTTTCATCATGCAGCTTTGGGAAATCTGATTCCATATCTATGTTGTACACTTGTTTCAATAGCACCTTTGCCTTTGATCAATCACTATAAGGTATTCCCTGTTTTTGTCTCCAACAAACTTTCCACTGTATTCTCCATGCCTCTAAACTAGCTAACAATTCTGGATTAATAGTACAATAACTTTTTCTGTATTATTGTTATGAGGATAGCAAAATAATATGCATTGCTGATTACTATTATTCTCTCACATTTATTTAACAATATGCTAATCTTTTCCCTGCTTGGTACAAATCATGTCGATCCAGCTGATCTGAATTTGGTTGTGCAGTTTCCTTTACAAGTACTTCTTGAATTTTTTTTTGTGCTGATCTGACATGATTTCTCATCCTACTTGCAGTTGTGGGCAATCTGATCCCATGTCTATGCTACGCACTTATTTCATGAGCACATTTGCCCTCGATCAATCATTATAAGGTACTCACTGCTTAATCTGATATTTATATGTAATAGCTTAGGCTGTCACTTTTTCTTTGGTATTAGTGGTATGTAAATTCTGGGTCTTAGTGAAATAATCTCTTGTATCTATGCTAATGGTTCTAGCGAAGCACGCACAAGAGCTTTTAAGAAATTTTTTTGGGACTTGCTGCTAAAAATACATGCACCATTGTCATCCTAGCTTCAATATCATATTACATACTTTGTAATTGTCAGTGAGTGATTCTTTACATTTAAAATAAAGAACATATATATATATATATATAGATTTGAATACTCTAAAAAATAACTCTTAATCTTAATATTCTGCAACTCATTATTTTCAATTTTGATCTTATTTCGTTACTACTATATTTTCCTGTGCAGTGAAGCACCTCAACCTGACAAGCCAGGCAAGACACATGATCAGTATAATTATCTTCTGCTTGCTGGGCCGCCCCTTGCCCTTGTAAGATTTCTTTTAATCAGGATGAAATCAAATTCCTATTTCATTGACTTCTGTTTTATGACTCGGGCTCTAATATTAATCAATATAAGAAGCTTCTTCTATGTGTAATCAATTTTGAAATGATGCTGATGTAAAGATATAGTGGGATAGAATTACCAGAAGAGTATTGTTCCGTTACATCTGTGTGTTAATTCCTAAATATATCAATGATTATCTCCTTAATTCTGATGCTGAATTTGATCTAATATAGCTCTTTTTTTTGTCCACGTAACGTGCAGCTGTCGGTATAAATAGTCTTATCTTGCACAAGTTCAAGAGCTTACAAAGCTCCTTACTCTGGATAGCAACTGAAGCTAATCATACCATCTTTTGATGCAGTCCATAAAAAAGAAGGATTCAAAATAAAGATAACAACAGGTTATGCAATAGAAAAATAATAATATATGCGTGGCAACGCCACGCAAGTTTTCTAGTTGTTTGTTAAACCTGGTGACACCAAAATTTTCACGAGAGTGGCAGCCAAAGCTTGCCGTCATGATTTATTTTCCTGACGGTCATCCTACATAAAAAAAATTAGTGGCGTCTAGTTCGTGGGTGGTATTGCCTAACGGTTTGCCATCAGAAATCATTTTCATAATGGTATTTTGTATTTGCCATCAGAAATCATTTCCATAATGGTATTTTTTATTTTTGTGACAGTTTCTAACACTCACAAAAATTCCCATTTGTGGTAGGCCGTGTGCCCTCCGCCTCTACCCTCCACACGTCCGCGACCCGGTTTCCAAGAAGCGCACGGCCTTTGCGTGTCTTGCGGTGGCGGGGTTCAGTCCCGGCTCTCTTTTCGTTTGCATCGACCTCTCCCCGGCCGTCGATGCGCGCCACCCTACATCTGCATAAACTAATCCTCTCCTTGCGCGAGGTTTATAAATTGCTCGGCCGGCCGGCGGCAAAAAGATGGCCTCCTCCTCCTCCTCCCGGCGATGTTTAAAGGCCCCCCTCCTCCTGCTTCTTAATTCGCCGCTCAGCCTGGCCTCGCTTGCGGGTTTGTAGGTGACTGCTCGTTTCTAGCTTCGCGCTAAGTGTATACTAATTGATCAGGCAAGTAGAGCAGCTCGTCTTAACACCCACCCACTCGTCACCTATCATCGTCTTCCTTCGCTTCCACTGCGCGCGTGAGGGAGCACCTGCATTTTTCTTTTTAGCGGACCGGCGGCCAGGGCATCATGGGGAGCTCGTCCTGCGTGAACTTATCCCGCGCCGTCCTCCCGGGTTTCGCCGCTGCCGGCAAGGGTGGGCGTCGCGGCGTGCTTGTGATCCCAGCAGTGGCGTCATCGTTCGCGCGGCGGCATGGCAATGTCGGCGGCGTGGCGTGCGGGTCCGGCGTGGCGGCAAGGTCGTTCTCTCCGTCGGGCCACGGTGGACACGCGTCGGCGGCGGAACGTGACGAGGGGATCGGCGTCGCGGAGTTCCTCGAGGGCAAGAACTTCCTCATCACAGGCGGGACTGGGTTCCTCGCCAAAGGTGATGATATACTTGCTATAGCTCCCTTTATCCGCCATCTCTGATAGCTTGACATCTGCCTGATTTTATCTTCTTCGGCTTCAGTTCTCATCGAGAAGATATTGAGGACCAACCCTGACGTGGGCAAGATATACGTGCTGATCAAGGCAAAGGACAGCGTAGCGGCATTGAAGCGCTTGCAAAACGAGGTATGGCGTTTCATTCTTCACATTGTCATGGTTCATCTGGCAGATCACAGATGATGAGATGACCATGCATGCGTTCCATGCGCAGGTCGTGGACACAGAGCTGTTCAAATGCCTGCAGGAGATCCACGGGGAAGACTACGACGCCTTCGTGGCGAGAAAGCTTGTTCCCGTCGTCGGCGACGTCAGGGAGACCAACGTCGGCATTGCCCCCACGCTCGCCGACGAGATCGCCGACCAAGTGGACGTCATCATCAACTCGGCGGCGAACACCACTTTCGACGAGCGGTTCGTGATCGATGCTACACATATATAGGCCACTATGTACATGTATGTACCCGTATTTCTCAGAATATAATTTAGTTCATGCTTGATGGCATGCAGGTACGACGTCGCCATGGACATCAACACCGTGGGGCCGTTCCGAATCATGAGCTTCGCGCAGCGTTTTCGACGGCTCAAGCTGTTCTTGCAAGTGTCGACAGGTGATTCAGAGTGCAAAACTGATCGAAATTACAACGAGTTTGCGCTGAAACTTCAGAGATTACATATACTTTTTCAAAAGTTAATAAGCTGCGTACTGTGTTTGGCAACAGCGTATGTGAACGGGCAGAGGCAAGGCCTGATGCAAGAGAAGCCGTTTCGCATGGGAGACACTATTGCAAAGGAGTTGGGTTCTGCTTCAGAATGCAAGAGCGTCATGTTGGATATCGAGGAAGAGATCAAGCTGGCTTTTCACTCCAGAAGACATTCCGACGATTCTGCTTCTTTCGCTCACCAAATGAAAGATTTAGGCCTGGAGAGGTACGCGTAGTCCACATAAGAACAGCTTAGTTTTTTTTTCTTATCAGTTATCACTAACGTACATTAACCAGTAATATGAACTAGATCTGAAGATAAAATAATGCAACCATACACTTAATTATGATCGGCAGGGCAAAGCTCCATGGGTGGCAAGATACTTATGTGTTCACGAAGGCCATGGGGGAGATGGTCATCAACTGCATGCGAGGGGAGATACCGGTGGTCACCATCAGGCCGAGCGTCATCGAGAGCACCTGGAGGGACCCCTTCCCCGGTTGGATGGAGGGGAACAGGATGATGGATCCCGTTGTGCTCTACTACGGCAAAGGTCTGCTAAGTGGCTTCCTCGCCGACCCAGACGGCATCCTTGATGTGGTAAGCGTGCGGCAGCTGCATCTTCCACTGTTTGTGCTTCCGATAGATCCACATGCACGCGCCTAAGATCAAGGTTATAACGATATGATATTTTTGTGTCAGGTTCCCGCGGACATGGTGGTGAACGCGACGCTGGCGTCGATGGCGAAGCACGGCGGCGCGGCGGGGTCAGCAGGGCCCGGGATGCACGTGTACCACGTGTCGTCGTCGACGGTGAATCCCCTGGTGTTCGGCGACCTGAGCCATTTACTGTTCCAGCACTTCACGCGGTGCCCCTACAGCGACGCTGCGGGGCAGCCGATCCCGGTGCCGCCGATGCGGCTGTTCGACAACATGGAGCAGTTCGCGAGCTACGTGGAGACGGACGCGCTGCTGCGGAGTGCCCGGGCCACGGCGTCCTCCTCGGAGCAGCTGGCGCAGCGCGCGCGCGACCTCTGCGCCAAGTCCGTGGAGCAGACCATCCACCTCGGCAGCATCTACCAGCCCTACACCTTCTACGGCGGCCGGTTCGACAACGCCAACACGGAGGCGCTCTTCGCGGAAATGTCGGCGGCGGAGAAGGCGCGGTTCCACTTCGACGTGCGGAGCGTGGACTGGACAGACTACATCACCAACGTGCACATCCCGGGGCTCCGGAAGCACGTCATGAAGGGCAGGGGCGTCGCTGCCAACCAGCTGCTCGCAAGCACCTCCGTGTAACGGCCAAGGGATGCGCGACGGCGGGCCGCAGCCGACGACCTGCAGCCAAGCTTGCAGCTCGATCAGAACGATGGTGATTGACACCTGCCTCCTGATGACAGGCTAATTATTGGTTCAAGTAGCAGTAAGCCTTTAGGCAGATGTGGGTGTTTCATGTTTTCGCTAACTATAATTTTCTCATTCTGTTTCTCCTCCGTGTTGAATTGTTGATTATTGTATTATCCTGTAGCTAAAGAAAACGAAAGATTGGAATCCAGTATATTGAACTTCACAAAGGCTGAACATTTCTTACATATAGCAGATAGAACACTGTTCTATCCATTTACCTTGCAATCGACGTATTTGATAGATTAAAACGGCAATATAACAAAGCATTAGCTGATTAGCAATTGGTCTCGCCATTGATGAATGATTGATACAAAGTAGTACAGGCCTATCGTTATACAAGCTTACGCTACAAATAGTTCAGTCCTTTGACAACTCCACGCCTTTATAGAAATGCCTAAAAGGGAGGGAGAGAGCTGATGGCCCATCCATCACCTGAAAGGCTGAAAACTCCAGGCATGGCTGCATCGCTCACTTGCCTTCTCTTGAGTTGAAAAGTGGAGGTCAAGCATTGCATAGGGCTTTGGTATTCCCTTGTTATTTTCAGGTTGGCCTTTGTGCAGGAACCAGCAGATGTCACTAACTAACATTGATTATCACGACTCAAGCTGAGAACTGGTACCACAAATGCCTCAAAGGAAATAGTCTGGCGTTCTCCGCGTCACGTCTGGCTCACCTCTCCTAGGGGCTGGTTCAAACTGTGATAAGAGGAACTCAAAAGTTGAGAAATCATGCATAGAAATCAATATACAGCACCAGACACCAAAAGAAGCATATTTGGGAATCTGCAGTAAGCAGCTATCAATGAATACCCTAAAAGAAAATAATAAATTGCCAGCTTAAATTTTTAATCTCTAGTTTTGACCATTTCACGATATAAAACCAGAGAAAATCCAGAATATATTCATATAAGGGTGATACTAGGCTTACTAGCACAAAAATTATTCCAAGAAAACTGAAAAAAGCAAGGAACAATGAGGCGGTGAATACCTGGATAAATGTATGACTGTTGCAGTCATCAACTTCCAGAATAGATGCCATGTTGCCACATCGGTAGCAATAGTTCGGAGCACTAAATATAGTGACTACCTTTTGTTCCTGTTAACAAATACATCGTGCATGATCATGACAGAATACATGGCCCCAAAAGCAGCTGATTAAATATCTAAAAGGTTCAGCCAGTTTACATGAGCCCAGTTATATCCCTCCATAACTAATTGATGAGCACGAGCCACAAGTTTGAGATTGTTTGTGTGATTAAACTGCTCCGATATGTCCTGAGGAGACAAAAGAATGAATGGGTTAAGTTTCAAATAAAAAGCTTGATGAGAAGGTATGAAGGCAAACTGTATAGTACCTGGCCAAAAGTGTAGCCAGCACCACGAGGCGATATGCCCCAACCACAACGATCATCTGGATCTGACCATAAAAGATCACACATAGGTCCCTCATGAGGAACTTCTTGGACCCGGTCTAAGCTACGCACAGCATCAAGACTTTCAATTGATGGGGATAAACCGCCATGGAGGCAGAAAATTTCTGATTCCACCTTCAAGCAGAATATAAGCATAGTATGAGTAGAGTCCAACAACAAACACTGACGTAACTGTGATAAATTCAAGGGATGGAACTACTTTACTTTGCATTACTATTGTAAGCAGCAACTAGCAATTCAGTTGCAGAGACAGAACGAGCAACAAAAGATCTTTTAAGTACATTACCAGAACTGAACCAATGCTTATGCTTCATCTACTCACAGAATCCCAAAGGTAAAGGGTTGCATAAAGTTTTTTTTTTCATGAAGGGTACCACCACATCACCAGCCTCTATTCCATAGAAAAGTCAGCCACAGCCCACAATACATTCCAGATATAAATCCTTCCGCAATGACTGGACAATGGAAGTACTATGAAATCCAAAGTGATAAATACAAGACAACGTAATTGCCATTATGTCAAACAATTCCTCCAGTGGCAAACCATGACAAGTATTTGATTCTTTACACCCAACAAATTAATGTTGACTTCCAACAAGGTGTTTCACATAACTGAACATCCACATATGATACATAAAATTTATGAATTGTAACATGCTCTTATTAAGTAAATAAATTATTCATAACACATGAGTAATTAATAAATCATCGCTTATAAAAATTTGAACTTAGTGGTGTACAAATATTATTTTAATTTTGGCCATTATTGTTGTTTGTTCTAGCTCCAAGATTTGCATGATACCTACTGAGAGGAGGGTGACACAGCCCAAAAGAAATCAGTGAGAACGAGGGTACATACCAGCGCTGTTAGCGGGAAATAATCAAAAAGATCTGTAAATATCTTCCATACATTTGCATTTCCATACCTGGCTTGAACAAAAGAGTTTAAAACATAAATGACAAACTTGATTATGTTGTACACTAGTAGGAAACATCGCTATTATAATAACCATAGTACTAATAGAGTAACAGATAACATGATGCTGAAATAGATTTCAGCATTTCGCATTTGTGAGAAAAATTGGCATAGCTAATATAGACTAAAATATTAATATGACGTGAATAAGTACTATGGTCAGTCATGATACACATATGTCTTTGCATATCAATGATATATGTGTATAACAAGCTAGACCTGGAATCAGAATAGTTGAACTTTCATAAAGAATCTGAACAAACTCACTTTCGTAGGCATTCGTCGTAGAATCCATACACCTGTGTGATCTGCAACCATATTGAAACAAGATTTATAGTTCAAACAAAAAAATCAGCTTAACAACTAAGTTGGACAGGAATAAATTATATGGAAGCAAACTAAAATTAAATAAACGTAATGTTTAAAAACTAGATTCATTTCTTCGACCTCACAGTACTTTGAGAAAGCGGTATCCAAAAATCAACATTACATAAGGATCAGGAAAACAATGTTCATTAGTACCTGCCGACTTTCATGGTTTCCACGAAGGATAGTAATTCGATGCGGGTGTCGCACCTTCAGCGCCACCAATAGCTGGATAAAGTATAGAACGTCATTATGAGTTCTCACACATACAACACGAACTAAAGTATAATATCATAATAAATGTTTGAAAACAAAACTCCAGGAATAACAATTTTTTTCCAAGCGCAATAACATGCGAAGGCAGACCAAAATCTGAAGAACCACATAAAGATCTAAATGACGAAAAGAAGCAGTGGTTTAATTCTTATTCTTACAGTGACAGTCTCAACAGAGTAGTAGCCACGATCGACATAATCTCCCATAAATAAATAATTGGTATCTGGACACTGAAAACAGGAGAGAACAAAACCGATAACGATTAGGGGATGGAACAGATAGCTTCATGACAGGGAATAATAGGGTTTAAAGACATTTTCAAGAAAGAAAGAAAATAAAAAGCAAACTTAAGTCACCTTCCCGCCAATCCGAAAAAGCTCAACAAGATCATGGAATTGTCCATGGATATCACCACATATGGTTACCGGGCTTTTGACAGGCTGCATAGCATAAGTTACAAGATTTAGTGGCCAGTAGCGAAGTACAAAACACGTACCAATAAAGCAAATACTCAGGATACATTCTATGCCTCTGGTGGCTATTTGAATGGATCTTTGTGCCACTTGCGTACAATGGAAGATAATGTCTAAAAGGATGAACAGGAATGGATGGAGGACCACCATAGATTACTATGTTTATTTCAATCACTAATAACATTGCACCGTGCAGGAAATATGAATCAAAATGTTAGCAAAATACTGTAATAGATTCAGAGATCAACTTCTTAATGACCCATGAGACATACACAGTACTGGACATACATGACTGGAAAAGGGCCAGCCATCTGGTGCAACACAACAAAAATGTTGTTGCTCGAGGGAATGTTGAAACAGCCATTGGAGGCAACTTTATAGGTATTTTCCAGAATATATGGAAGAACATAGCCTACCGAACTGATAGCATGCCATACCTGAACGTTGCTTTCCCCCATCAATATCTCCTTGGCCTTCTCGCATAGTGACTTAACCTGAAGCAAGAGGGACCGGTAAGGCAGTAAGGACGATTTTGAGAATGTTAGAATTGAACCGGCACATTTACGGTCACCAAACATTCACTACTTTTGGTCAAGTGGCCACGTAGCAGGATAAAAATGCGTGTATGTACCCTAAACATCCCATTCTAACATATGATTGATTCGCAGTTAAAAAGGGTGCGAATTTTCCATTTTCAATATATTTTCTGCAAAAAAATAAAATAAAAGAGACCTGCTACCAACAAAGAATCTACACAACGGCACCTGAATGATTCAGAGCTACCCTCGTCAACCACAAACTACACATCATATATCCTTCTACGCCATCGAATCGAAAGACACAGAAACCAATCAAATATCCCCTAAAATCGTCATATCACATTTCCAACTATCGCGCTCAACCGATGGGCCGGGTAGAAAACCTAGGCACGCCCTGTAACAGATCAAATAATTCAGCATACACCGGATCGTGCCACGAAGTAGGCACCACCCAAACGGAAGCCCGTACGGAACGGGGTCGTAGCTGGGCGGGATCTCACCTCCTGCTCGGCGAGCGGGCGGCACTGCATCAGCTGCTCGATCTGCGCGTCCAGACCGCTGCAGCCACCGCTATCGACGCTCATGGGTTCCATTTTCGCAGCGGCCTTCGCCGCGACGAGGAACCAGCTCGAGCTCGAGCGCCGGAGCACGTCGCCCTCGGGGAGAGATGAGAGAGGGGAGTGAGACCTTTTTTCTTTTTTTTTGGAATGAGACTGATACTGAGTGGGGGGCAGGAAAACGGAGAGAGAGAGAGAGAGAACGGACGGGAAACCCACCTGCCAGATGGGGGCCCGATAGCTCCACACAGCATCCCGCGTGTCAGTGGGACGGAGTTGCGGGGACTACGCGTCCATTTTTGAAAGGCTGGGCGGTAAGTGGGTCCCAGTTGTCAGTAGCACAAGACATGGGCAACGTGGGCTCGTGGACCGGAGAGGCTGCCGACGGGCTGCCCCATGTCCGAACGTCGAATAACCCAGCCCACCTGTCCCGAGTGACATTTTTTTGTGGGGAAAGTAACATTTTGATACTTAAAATTTTCTTTTATATAATATGCTCAGGACTTCTCTCATCAACAGAATTGAATTAACCTAAAAAAAGCAGAATGTGAATTTCAGCTTACAAATTGTATGCACGTGTTGGTTCCACCTACTTTGATGTTTTTTTAAAAAAAAAAAATTACATGTAAAACAGTGTTCAAATACCACACTGGTGCTCCGTTGTTCTGGCATCGCCCTTTGTTTGGGCCGCAAGACACTTAACCTCACATGAGGTAATCTTGGATGCCTAGTTGTATGCTGAAAAGCTTCGAAAGCTAACTCGTGTCATTTCTAGAAGAAAAAAAAAATTTGTGCACATTCTTATTTTTAAATATGAGCAATGTGAGTCTAATAGTGCCCGTTGAACTGCTCACATGCGTCCGAATCCCGGAGCCCTAGTGCTTCACCCATCTGATGAATTGCTGAAAAAATGATTACATGCATGATAAGGTGCTGATACTCAAGCATTTCGAACTAACATACATTTGTTGAAAACATTGTTATTAATCTAATTTGTGAATATAGGTTGCTTAACGATCGTTTTCAGAGGTAGGAATAGACGATAACATTGAACACTGATTTTTTTTTTTTTTTTGGTGCTGATATGGGTATCTGATCTTTCTTTGGTATGCCAGTCAAAGCCAGGAAACAGCTCTAGAAGTCCATGGGCTGCTAAACCCCTGCCATTGTTGTCAAAAGCATACCATGGGCTGCTAATGTTTGTTCCTGAAATTTATAACGAATTATGACCATATCTGCCAACCCCTTTGGATTGTATCAGTGTCACTTGTTATCTGGAAAGGAATTGAAAATTTGGATCCATGTGAGCTGACACAACTTGATGTAGCTCTATGACTTATCTATTCGAATTTATCTGACATAAAGAATCAAAATTATCGGATAAAGAACCTCATTTTGTCTAGTATTTTGCATGATTGAAAGTGAGATGTGCCTGCTCACTAGTGCGTGGCACATGCCTACGCCTCCACTGATTAAGCAGGTCCGAGTAAAAGCTTGGTAATGGCATAGTATTACATCACGTGAAGTTGAAAGTGAGTAGTGGTTAAAAATTTAAGAGCGATGCCTGTTAGTTTCAGTAGTTTGGTTATCTTATACTAGTAGGTAAGAGCTGACAAAATACGCTTGCAGCTGTAAGCTAGCAGCAGCTAGCGTGACATAATACTTTCTTATTGTAGGCCCGGCGGCTAAGGCTCCTGCTTTCGTGGAATGACCGACCCTGTCCTGACTTTAGAGATATCTGCCCAGAATCTATGACTTCTATAACGAATTTTTGTTCCGGATTCACATTGTTTTTGTAATTGGAAATCTTTGTTCCGGATTCACATTATTTTCTTAATTGGGTTTTTCTAAAAGATCAAAAACTACAACCCTAATATTCCTTAATAACACATAATAATAATTAATTATACGTAATCACAGCTAATTAGTAGAGTCTGGACGGAATGGTTTGGACTTTTTTTTCTCTCATACAAATCGGTCCAGCAACTTATAGGGATAATATTTTGCTAATCTAGATGAGTTCGTTCTAAATGGATTGATTCCGTCTACCAATCAAACGCGAAGACATCCTGCTATACTGATGAATCCGTCCTGATGAGATGGTACTCGCCTCCAAACGCTACTAAAAAGGGGGCAGGGTTCAGGGCGATAATCGATAAGGAAAGCGAGTCGGCGAAGGTGCAGAGTCCCGGACGCCGCGGGCAACGACGCCAAGGGAACGAATCTTGATCATCTTCCTCCTCTGGGACAGTATATACGCGCGGATGGCAGTCCGACGTCTGAATCGCCGGGGAAAAATATTGGATCGAAATCGAGAGCGCAGATTAAAAGAAGGTCGGCAATAGAAGGAGCACGAATAATAGACCAATCATCGTCTTTGTCCGGCGGCGAGTGCGGCGTCTTCTGTTCTGCCCTGGCCTACCTCGCGTCCTCGCCAATACTTTATCTGTCCAGTTGGTCGCTCGATCCACGCCGTTATAAATAAGCCCCGCCGGGTCCGATCTCGCCATCCCGCCAATCGCCGCCTCTCGTCGGGGTACGTCTGGCTGCCGCTTTACAGGTTGCCGCCGGAGGCGTCTTCCCGTCTCCGGAATTCTGGTGCTGTTGGTTTCGCTTGTTTTGAGATTCAGAATCGAGTTAGAAGGTGCTCAGGTGTGGTCTCGATCCCTCCCATGGCGGACGCGAAGGATGCCGTGGCCGAGGCGCTGGTCGCGCAGCCTCTGGGGCGGTGGCCGGTGCTGTCCTACGGCGTCGGGCACATGCTGAACGACATCACGTCGGCGTGCTGGTTCACGTACCTGCTGCTCTTCTTGCAACAGATCGGGCTCGCGCCAAGGTACGGAATCACCTCTAACATCGAACAACTCGACCACCCACTGATCATCACGAAGTTCTCATCTTTTTCTTGTTTTTTTTTTTACGAAACTGAACCTCTCGTTAACTTAAGTGAAGAGAAGAACTTTCGAACGCTGCATCTGACAAATGGCTCGATCTTCATCTTGCAGGGACGCAGCGATCGTGATGCTGTCAGGTCAGGTCGCAGACGGGCTCATGACGATCCTCGCCGGCGAGATGGTACCGTTAGACAGACTGACACTCCATGTTAATGCAGATCATGTACACTTCATTTGCAATTGATCACTCGACAGTAACGTGCTCCACGCTCGACCAGATCGACAGGTTCGGCCGCTTCAAGCTGTGGCACATCGGAGGATCGGTCCTGGTGGGCGTGTCCTTCTCCTCGGTCTTCGGCGGCTGCCTGCTCTGCACCGTCCTGGGGACGGACTCGTACCTCGTCAGGACCGTCGGCTACAGCTTCTTCGCCGCGGTGTTCAACGTTGGCTGGGCGGCCACGCAAGTTTCGCA
>BCLG01005745.1:0-10350 GCA_001602295.1 Zoysia matrella | reverse complement strand
CCCCCCCCCCCCCCCCTTCCTATTACCCTGCAGTACCGGTGGATAGCCTACCTGTCAATTTTTGTGGGATGCTGCTTCCTGCTGATCTTTCATGCCGGAACGAAGGAACCAACGTACGTTGCTTCTTAATATTCAGAACGTATATTGCGCATAATTAAATCATGTGTGCTGAATCCGTTGCTCTGCAGCTTGAAGTCTGAATCTGGTAACTGCAAGAAGAAGGCTAGGATTTCCTGGAGCTACTGGTTCAAGAAGGCCTTGTACTACCAGGTTGCTCTGCTGTACATGCTCGCAAGACTGATCACAAACGTCTCCCAGGTTCGTACCATGTGCAGGCAGAGCAAGTTGATGTTTTTCAATTAACATGAAAAAAATGCTCATGGCGGGGTTGGTGATGTCCTGATGCCATCTCTGATGTGAGCTCTTACGTGTACTTCACTGTTCAATTTTCAGTCACTAATCGCGTTCTACGTCACCAGAGACTTGAGAATGAACGAGTACTCGAAAGCAATTGTAAGTTCTTCAACGCATTGATCTGAGTTGGGCAGCGGTGCCAACTGGTGCTGATGGTTATTAGTACCATGCTCTGTTTTGTCTTCTCACAGCTTTGATCTCCCCTCTGCAGATACCAGCGATCATATTCTGCTTCAGCTTCCTCGTGTCCGTTGTCCTGCAGGTCCAACCTCGCGCTAACTCCTTGCAAGCTTCCCCCCTGTAAAAAACGTGTCTCTGAAACTGTATATGCATTGCAGGAAATCAAGTGGAACAGCCGTCGCCTGAAGTCCCTCCTCACCGTCGGCGCGACGCTCTGGGTCATCGCCGGCGTCGCGGTGTTCGTCCTCCCGAGCGAGATGAGCAACCTGATGTACCCTCTCGCCATGGTCATCGGCGTTGCCAACGCCCTCGTCATGGTAACCGCCAGAAAACTTTCATCGTCTCACACCATGGTTCTACCAGTAAAAAAATGGCTTACGCGGTGTGTTTCGATGACAAGGTCACGACCGTTGGCCTGGAGAGCGCGCTGGTTGGGGAGGACCTGAACGGATGCGCCTTCGTCTACGGCTCGCTGAGCTTCCTGGACAAGATCTCCTGCGGAATCGCCCTGTTCGTTCTCGAGTCGTATGAAGGTAACGAACGCTACGACGTCGGCAAGAACAAGATGCATGGGAATCGTCGGCTACTGATCTCTCCGGTGTAAAAACCGTGCTTTTTTTTTTTTGGTTGCAGACACGATGAGCTGCGGCGAGACGAGGGGACTGAACACGGTGAGCAGGTACGGGACGGGTCTGATCCCCTCGTGCTTCGCCGTCCTCTCCCTCGTGGTCACCTCCACGTTGAGGCTGCACGACGACGCCCCGAGTGCCGCTGCCCTGGAAGCACCGCTCCTCGTCTGAACTCTGAGTCGACGATGCCCAGGAACTGGTGACCTGCGCCGCATTCTGTATGTGTAGGGTTCCGGATTGAGAGATAAGAAATATGCATTCTTTTCAATTAGGTTTGAAGAGAAAAAAAAATAGTGTTCTGGATTGAGAGATAAGAAATGTGCATTCTTTTCAATTAGTAGGTTTGAAAAGAAAAAAAAAGTATGTTTCCCTGCTTTTCAATTAGATTTGAAAAGAAGCATGGAATGTTTATACGCGAGTCGTATCATGATGTACTGTCACAGTTATAGTTATGGGATGAACAAAAAGATGTACGTAGTGTCGTTTGTGCAAAGCCTTGTCTACACAGATTATTGTACAACGCTGGAAGACATGGATACAACGAAAGTATAGAACCGTGTGAAAATAACCACTGAAGACATCATCGGCATGGACTCTGCCAAGAAAAGAGCAAATAACTATGATCCAACGCCGGCTTGCTCACAGCTCGTCGACGGTCCGGTGCTTGGCGTCGACGTCCGACCTGTGGTGGTGGTGCTTCATCCCCTCGATCCTCTCCTTGGCCGCGTCGGCCGTCTCCCTCGCCATCTCCTTCACCTTCTCCTTGGCCGACTCCGCGGTCTCCCACGCCTTGTCCTTGGCCGCCTCCTTCGACTGCTGCGTCTTCTTGCCGGCCGCCTCCGCCTTCTCCCGCGCCGCGTCCTTGGTGGAGCCTGCGGTATCGGCCGCGGCGTCCTTGGCCGCGCCGGCCTTCTCCGCGGCAGCGTCCTTCGCGGCCTTGGCCTTCTCCGCCGCCGTGTCCTTCGCCGCTCCGGCCTTCTCGGACGCGGCGTCCGTGGTCTGACGCAGCGTGTCGTACCCCTGGCCCGCCTTGTCCTTGGCGCTCTCGTACCCCTGCCCAGCCGTCTCCTCGACCTTGGCCTTGCCCTGCTTTGTCCGCTCGTGCACCTCCGCGCCCTGCTCGCTCGCCGCCTCCTTGGTCTTCTGCTTGGCGTGCCCCGCCTTGCTGGACGCCTCGCCGGCCGCGCCCTTCACCGTCTCCGACGCTTTGTCCTTGGCCTCCCCGGCCTTGTTCGACGCGCCCGTCGCGACGTCCCCTGCCGTTTCCTTCGCGCCTCCTGCCTTCATCCCTACCTCTGCAGCATCACCGTGGTTCGCGTCAGTATCAAACTATACCAGTCTCGCACAAAAGAATGTATCGATGCTCCATGCCTTCATGGCGGAACAAGGTATAATCAAAAGGTGGCGGATCTCTCACCGGAGGCGGCGTGCTCGGCGGACTCGCGTGCGGACTTGATGGTGTGGCCGGCCTTACGCGCGGCCTCCTCCTCGTCTTGGTGCTTCAACCCCAGCCCCTCGGAGATCTTGTCCTTGGCCCAGTCCTTCCACGACTCCTCGTCCTTGTTGCCCGCCTCCGTGGGGGCGTCGTGAAGGGTTGTCTTCGCCGCCACGCCTACCACCAAAACTGCCACCAGCAGCAGTAGAACCGCCGGGGCGACCAGCCTCTTCGACCGCGACACGATCGCCATTGATCTGCTTGTTGTACTACCCCTAGCTTGGCAGCTGCTGCGGATGTGCTAGCAAATCAACGTGAGCAAGTTGTGCACTTCGTCAGGGTGCGAGATCGAACAGGTAAAGCGATGATCGTGTTGGGTTTCGGGGGCGGGCTTTATGGCACGAGGACCGTGGACGCGTGTCGGGGCCGGTTTGAGCGCGACTGGTGGATGCGCGCCGGGTGTCCGGCTGAGGTGGCGCGTTGCCGCGACACGTCGGCACGTCCGCCTCGCGGTGACAAGCTTCTCGTCGCTTCGGTTTTTTTGAAATGTGATAGTAGTCTCAGGCACGAGCCGTCGACGCCCGGCGGTGAAGCTTTTCGAAGAAGAAATGTTCACAGAGATCGATTTCCTACAGTAGGGGCACATGGCCCTCGGCCTAATACTATCGTGTCTGCTTGTTAACGAGTTCTATACAATCACAATCACATATTACTGTTGCAACGTGGCAACCTCTCTTATCTTTGTTTCCCTGGCTCAATCAATCTCAAACGATCTATTACTACTCCATCCGTCCTAAAGTACTAATGTACTATCTTAAAATAAGTTGATATTTAGGTTTCATCAAATGAATATTTGATCATTGAGTTTTGTACTACCTCCCTTTAAAAATATAAAATCATTTCTAGATTTAGATAAGGTCAAAGTCTTTTAACATCTACTTAATAACATTTAAAAAATTGCATAATTTTTATGAAATTTTATTTAATAATAAACCCAAAAAATATAATTTTTATATGATAAAACATTATTAATTATATATTATTAGTGGTTAAAGTGATAAAAGTTTGACTTTAACTAAACTTAAAAATGCTTATATTTTGGAACGAAGAGAGTATAATTTAATCAACTTTAATAATATATTATATACATTAATAAAATATTTTATATGAATAATTTATGGAAAACATATTATTAAAACTAGTTGAATTTATAAATTCGTTGGTCAAAATTAGATTAGACCAAAGTCAGTGAAGTTATTTTCGGACGGCATTGCAGCCCGGTCCGTTCTCTGGGATCAGGCCCATCATCATCCAGGATAGGCCCATAATGAAAACAGAATGGCCGGCGGATCCATCCGCGGTCACCGCGTGTCGCCAAACGGGCCGAACCCAACAACCGCGGTGGAAGCAGTAGAAAGATCTCGGCGAGACTGTAGCGTGGCCGCGCGCCGAGCTGCCGTGTCCACGTTCCACTCTCCTGCTTCGCACGCACCTGTCTTCCTCTCTCGGCTTCGCCGTGGAACGTAAAAATGGCAGCTTCCTCGCCGTCTCTCCCGCCGCCGCCGCCGCCGACAACCACTCTGGCCGGGAACCTCACGGCCTCCTCCGTGCTGTCCATCCCGCCGCCGCGGCCCCGCCTCGCGGCCGCACATCGCCGGGCGGTCGTGGCCGTGGCGTCCTCCTCCCGGCACTCTCCCCCGCCGTCGTCCGAGGGGGACGGCGAGGAGCAGGAGGTGGAGCGGGCGATGGGGATGGACGGAGGCATCCCCGGGACGTCCGGCGAGTTCCTGCGCCGCGTCTCCTCCCGCGCCTACGGCATGCGGCGCAACCTCATGGAGTCGCTCGACTCCCTCGCATACGACGGTAACGGTTCCCCGCTCGTAACGCTTGTTCATGATTGATCGTGTTCTTGCTGCCTTGATTTGATTAGGTTCGCAGTTGGGTTTGTAAGTTAGCTTAGCTTAAGGGTTGGTGATGATTAGCTCGAAATGGTCAGGGTCTACTCGGTGTCTCTCTCGTGATTGATGAAACGCCTGCGATAAAAGTATGTGATCTTCTTTGCACGGGAGGATTGCGTACTGCAGTGAACTGGAGATCGGAACCTTTCTATATCACGCTTGTGGCTTCACGCCTTTTCTGTATTATGTGCATTTTGAGCCGTCAAGGTGGAGCCAAGATATTGGTTATGTGCACGCTACAATTGAGTGATTGACTGTTGCAATTCCCAGATATTTGCTCCGTTGTGGCCTACTCCTAGATATGTATCTAGATTCTGGCGCCCATGAAAAATTGGAATAGCGGATCTAAATTATTGCTACTCCTAACAGATAACAAGCTGTTCTTTATGCGACAAGAACCTTATCCAGTGAATTAAGAAGCGTTTGATGGTATTTCATATTTTGATTAGTTGAGTTCTGATCCACACATACCATAAAAGTTGAACATCCAGTAATTTTATTTTTCTCACTTTTCCTTTTTTGACGTTGTTTTTAAACATTTCCTTACCAAGTTAATATATGTTCGTAACCCTGTGCATGTCGTGATGGTTCAGTTCTTGAAACAAACCCATGGAGAGAAGATTCAAAGCCAGTCTATGTGCTTGCCAGAAATGATAACCTTCTATGGACGATGAAAACCCGTAGGAGCCGCAGGTGAGAACTGTGTGACACTTATACTAATAGCTTGTTACAATTGTGCTGTTATCTGAAGTTCTGTGAACCGGTGGTATGCAGCGAAGTTGAAAGGGAACTTGGAAAGCTTTTCTCAAAGAGAGGGGGTTCAGGAATTGGAACTAAATCGAAGTACTCTGGCTCCAAGTTCAACATGGTTGTTGAAGATATCAGAGATGGAGTACTGGTGAGTAATTGTTCTAAAATCTAAAGTAGCATGTTTTCTCAGACATGTTCTCGGGAGGGATCATGGACATGTTCTTGTCAGGGAAGTAGATAAATTGATGTACTTACTTTTCCTTTAGGCTTCTTCTTCACACCCTTTTGGTCGATGCACAAATTCACCCGTGTAGGATAAATTATGCTGCTGGTTTCTGAATAACACACAAAGAATTGGGAGAAGGGGCCCATGGACATTTGTGTAGTAGAATATTTGGTGATCAGCGTGGATATACATGCAAGATTTTGGACAACCAATTCCTTTTTATTCTTCTGAAATATTTACGTCCTGACCTGCAGGTATTTGAGGACGAGGATGATGCTGTCAGATATTGTGACCTCCTGGAGGGTGCCGGTCAGGGCTGTGAGGGAATTGCAGAGATAGAAGCGTCATCAGTAAGATATTATTTGGTGGACCTTCAAGAGTATTAGTTTCTGGTTATCAGCCAATCATGCAAGTGCTCATTTCTGTGCCTATTTGTAGGTTTTCAATATGTGCCGTAGTATGAAAGCACTTGCTGTTCTTTTCCGCCGCGGAAGCACTCCCCCATTGCCTCAAAGCCTTGAGCGCGATTTGAGGGCAAGAAAGCGGTCATTGGAAGACTAGGATCTTTGTTGTACGCTGTATATAGCTATTAACTTTATTTGTCTAGCTGCTGGAAGCAAAGGCCGTAGGCCTTGTATGCTGCTCATATACTAAATAGAAATTCATAGCTAAACATGAAAGGATGCAATCCTTAAAGCAAACACTGGAGGTCTCTGTGGAAATGGATATTCTTGTAATTATGTACATTCAAATCCTCCCACTTTTACAATGAATAAATGTGATCGTTAAGCTGCTACTACTACTATTGTTGTGTCATCGAACTGATGCGCAAGTGGTCGATGAGACGATGGTCACAAGAACCCATCGTCACGGCTGGTGTTACAGCTGCCCGGCGGTTTCGGTGGGTGCCTCAAATTTCAGGGCGAAGTTCGCCTCTCTGTTAGCTTCTCCCTGCTGTACTTCCTGAAATCCGCTGCCAGCCCTGAATCGAAGTCCTGCTTCATCTGCTCTGCTAGCTGCCTCAACACCTGCGCACCGTGATCACAGATCAAATGCCTCTGTTGGTCCAGAGAGAGCGAAAGATTCACCCATTGATTCTTATGCAAAGGCAGGTGAGATCAAAGCTCTTACCGTCTCACCGACGCCTCTGATGATGCGCTCGGGGACCAACGCGAGCGCCGGCGGGAGGTTGAAGCCGACGGTCATCTCGACGTGGCCCCTGAGGCTCTTCCTGCCCTCCCGCTGCGGGTACAGGATGCCGCGGACCGTCAGCGCGAGGTGCGACGGCATGGCGTTGCTGTCCAGCCCTCTCAGCTTGTAGTCTGTCTGCGTAAAGGCACAGCACGTTTCTTTCAGACCTCTCTGTGACGGAGACGAGAAATGAATCGAGTTCCTGGTTGGGAATGGGGTCTGTCGGTATCAGTACTGGTCAGTTACCACTTCCATCAGGAGGAGGCTTGTGGCCTTGACGGGGACGTTGGGCGGGTACTCCTTGCCGCCGGACTTGCTGACGAAGCGCATGACGATCACTGGCGACGCCGAGAGGAAGAGGAACTGGATGGGCAGAAGCTGGACGCTCCATTCTTCCTGCAAGATCGGATCGACCCGTACGTCAAGACTTGCATCATTTACCATCCACTTGAATTAGAAACGCTAAGAACACTCACATCATTCAGCTTTCTCCTCTTGCGCTGATCAGGAAACACAGCTCCGACGATCCTCGTCCTGTTCAGGAGGTACTCGTCGATCGACGCCTGCACACAGAAGAGAACCCCCAGGGAATCAGATAATCTGAATTTGAAATCGCGCTGTAAAATTCCACTACTCACGTACCCCATGGGTTTCGCTCATCGGGATGTCAGTGCTGAACTTGTACGAGAAGGTGAACATGTCCCTGGGATCGACCTTCTCCCTCGACCTGCCACCATACGACGGCGTCTTCAGAGCTTTTGCGGTGAGCGGCCGCGATCGCGGCGACGGAACACAACCCTTTCTCGATCTCGATCTCGATCTTGACGCAGCATCCGGCGAGAATCCGAGTGGTACGCTCCTCCCTCCTGATCCAGCACCGCTGCACGCTGCAACATTTCTCAGATAGTCAGTCAAGCTCAGCTGATCAATGAACTTGCAGGTTGAAGCAAGTGCAAGAATGCTTCATGAGTGGAAGAGATCTAGGCACCTGGAGGATGCGCGGCGAGATGGTGTGACGGCAGGTTCAGCATGATCATCTTCTCCGGTAACCTCTTCCAGCCGTGGTGATCGTTCGTTCTGTTCTCCCTGTTCTTCAGAGCCAGCCCTGGGTTTCCCGGGCCAATAAGTAACTCCATAAGGCGTGCAGGGTAGGGCATTCTTGCAAGGCACCGCTAACAGGTCCCGCCTCTCTAGTACGAGTAGGTCCTACATGCTGCCGTCGCTTCTTCCAAGTCGTGGCTAGGAGTTTCCGGAGTTCGTCGTGGCTGCCGGTCCTCTCTTCAGACTTCTGTAATCAAACATGTTTGTCTGACGCTTTTAAGTTTTAGCGCGGATTAACGCAGCGCCTGCGTGATGGATACGCGTAACTGAAGAAACCCCGATATTTCGTTTGTTGCGTGAGGCCGTGCCCTTCAAGAGGTTCAACAGTGCACTTCTCCTGGCGCGTACAGGTTTGACCTGTTTTTGAGGGACGAGGGCAGGGTTCATAAACCAGTCAAAACCGGTCGGTCTTCATTAAATCAGTAAAATCGAGTCAGATTTTTGTTAAAAATTGAATTTGGTACTGTATCGAAATGGTAAAACTGTACGTTTTTTGACGATTTCTAAAATTGGTATTGTAACAGTTTTGGGAACTCTGAGTGAGGGAGGTCTGTTTTCACTTGAGTTTAGCGAAGGAGTGTAAAATAGAAGCAACAAGATTATCCTCCGTATCTCTTTTGAAAACTTAGTTTTTTTTTACTATAGAGGTTATAAGATTATCCGTCTAAATATTTACACTAGTTTAGCGTTCTAAAGATATTTCACGAACGAATCAAGTGCGTGCACGTAAGCTCCAATCACGCCCAAAGGACACTAGTTATGCACGGCTGCACAAGCATGCAGAAAACGTTTGTGTTCATCTCTTTTCCTTCTATGTTTTCCCAAGAAACTGTTGGTGCCTTGGTGGGAGGTCATTCCCAACCTATAGATTATGAAATCTTGCTCCACAGTAAATTTAGAATGGAGTGAGTACATAACAACGATGGTTTCAATCCAATGAAATTACTAGCTAGCAGTCACTCAACTGCCATACTTGCATCTCATGCATGATCCTAATGCTAAGTAACAATAAAGAGTTTTTGTCAGCTTCTAGTTTGCGAGGAACCATGATACAAATATTCATTTTGAACCGTTTCTTTTAAAGATGGTGGTCTATTACAAATTTCCATTTTACGAGTACATGCATGTAGGCCTGGTAATGGGTTGAAACCCAACCCATACCCAATCTAAACCAAAGAAAATATTTTCCTTCCCTCGACCCAATGCAACCCACTAAATCATATAACTCACCCAACCCAACCAAAACCTTTTGTTTTAACCATACCAAATCAACCCCACCCACCGATTCAACTCCTGAGTCAAACCCATTTATCTACTCACATTGCCACCACCACCTCTCTTCTTCTTTTGACGCTAAGAACAGAATTAGGCGTCCACACATAGATAGGGAGGCACCTGCCATTATTCTAAACGTCAAAATGGGCTGTCTTGAAGCCCGGAAGGAAAAATAAATGTCATATTTTTTTTGAGAAATTACATAAATTTAATTAAATACTCCCTTCAGTTTTAAATTATTAAATTATTGACACAGTTGACTTTTAACATCAACTTAGATTATTCGTCTTATTAAAAAAAATTGTTCAAATGTGTAAAATTATTAGTCATACTTTTAATACCATTAATGATAAAGTAAATAATAGCAAATTTTTCATATTTGAATAAATTTTTTTAATAAAACGGATAGTCAAAGTAGATGTTAAAGGTGATGTTAATATTTTAAAACCGGAGGGAGTAATATTTAAAGTCATAAATTTTAAACATAAATGAGCCAAATTATACCGGTTTAACATTAAAGTTTAAATAAAAATCTCATCGTAATGAACTAAACGGGTCGGAAACGAAAACCTTTTGATTTTTTCATTTCATCACTCATTTTTCAGGTTTACATACTTATTTTTTTGGTTTTAAATTTTTGAATTTTGAAACTAAATCGTTTGACCGGTTTTCTATGAGTTTACCGACGATTTAATCGATTTTTGAATTTTAATTTTTAAAATTTTAATTTCTTAAAAAAACTTTTAAACCGATGCCTCACATACGTAGCTAATAAAACCCCTATGCAACGTACGTAGTTAATAAAACTGTAATTTTCACGTACGAAGCTCGAGCTCCTTATGCAACATTTAGTGCCGAGTGCTCGAGCTCCTATGCCTCACGTAGGATAAATTTCCAAACTTAACCATGGGTTTTCAACCCATTTTAACCCGTATTTGGGGACCTATTCCAACCTCATTCAACCCGTTTTTATAGTAAACTCAATTCAACCCAACTCAATACTTAATAAAACCTATACTCATTCATTCAACTTAAACCTATATAACAAACCAACCCGTTAAAATCTATTTCCACCCAGCCATTGATAGGCCTACATGCCTGCAACTCGAGACACGCCATTTTTTCTTCTAGCCCAAAAGTGATGGTGGGCTGGGCGCCTCCTCCGCGCCATCTGCCTCCTCAATCAAGCTC
>BCLG01005744.1:9815-23546 GCA_001602295.1 Zoysia matrella | reverse complement strand
ATTCCCATATATAGAAGGTAAAGGTGACATAATTCCAATAAGATACAATCATGATAACATGTATAAAAAGACGATGAACTAACAAACTACAGGCTCTAAATGAAGCGGGGAAGAAGGGGAAGCTTACCGTTTCAGGCTTAGAGTAAGGGATATATCATATAATTTGTGTCAATAATATCAAAATTTCTAGTCGGTGTTTCAGATTCCTTCAGGACAAGTGGTGAGCAAAGTGCTATGGCCTGGAAACACATTGCAACTTTCTATGATGCCAATAGAACCACAGTAATAATCACATATTGATAAAAAAAATTATAATAAACACATACCTCCACCAAAATTATATACATGATGTGTCAAGGCACTAACAACACCATGACCTGAAGTCTGAAGTGGCAGAAAGTACCACTGTTGATCAAAGAATCCTCCAGGAGCTAGCAGAAGAGGCCGGGATAGTGGTGCCTTGTGCAATTGCCGAAGCATGGATTTAAGTTCGACTACATCCTTTCCATAAAGTTTAGCATCAACTTTTGCTC
Source organism: Zoysia matrella (assembly GCA_001602295.1). Taxonomy (NCBI): domain Eukaryota; kingdom Viridiplantae; phylum Streptophyta; class Magnoliopsida; order Poales; family Poaceae; genus Zoysia; species Zoysia matrella. Next base: position 23,013 of record BCLG01005744.1, on the reverse strand, counting down.
CAATTCCATGTCCACTCAGCTCATTGCCTGAAAAATACAGGAACTTGTATGACAATTGTAGCTCTCACTGGAATAAAAGGCAAAGGAAGACAACTCGACAGTACACACTAATTATAGATTTGGCATAGAGAACTATATTAATTAAAGAACAAACGAGCATAAACTAATTATCCAATAATATTAAATGATAAGACCAATAGTGACATCAAATTAACTTGTATTCGGGATAAATTTTTAGTGCAAACAAGCTTGAGTGCACAGGAAATTTGTAAGTGGTTGTTTCAGATTAAGATATACCCAAACAACTCTCCCCTGATCACACTAGCTTCAGCAATTACATATCTAACTGTTCGCAAAAAAAAACATATCTAACTGACATCCTAAGAGGGTGAAGTTACAGCGATAGAAAAATGTTTGCACAAATAGTAAAATGGTTCTTCCTATATGCTACCAGGACTACAATAAAATTTCAGCATCGAACTAAAGCAAATCAACAGATCAGATTTGTATCAAAAATCACCTCGAGGGGTCATGAACAGCAGGATTGCTTACTGAATGATAGAAAGAAATAGAATAAACTCACTAACTTTTCCAAAAACACAAACCATAAAACTGAAACATCATTGTGCCACAAATGTGACATGGCATTTATTGCATAATGATTCAAAATCAGAACATAAAAGTTTGCAGATTCAGTGCTTGAAAGTTTGCAGATTTTGGTTAAATCCAGCAGATTCAGTGCTTGAAAACAAAAAAATGAAGCATGGCATGTCCGACCTCCAAGATCGAACTTCTAAACAACAGCAACATGTAAACTTCAACAATCTAGAAATAGTGAACTACTGACAACAAATGATGCAACACCACACTTCCTCGACGAACAGGAGAAAGCAGAGGACGGACAACAGAATCATAGTGGAGGTACAGCACCTTGGAGCAGCTGACACAGGGTGCATCGCACTGGAGCCAGGTGCGGTTGCTGCCGGTGTGGATGTATGGCCGCGCTGGGTTGCGATGCTCATGGCCACGTAGTACAATCACCAAAAAAATAATCTTTTGTTTCCTCTTGCATCAAATAATTCCTTCTCCAGCTCCGGCCACAGCTGGGCTACAAAATAATCTTCAATCTTCTTGTTATATCCTTCTATAAATTCTGTGAAGTTAATCAGCACATTCTGTGAAGTGCATGGAAAGTAAGGGCGCCCTTGGTAGAGCTCCCAGCTCTTGATTCTCTGGATTCACTTCTGATTCTTCTGTGAAGTGATTCTGTGATTAAAAGTTATTCTTTTTTATTCTCTAAAATAAACTTTTAGAATAAAACAGATAATCACTTCACGGAATCAGGAGAAGCTACTTTCTTCAGCTCCCAGCCCCTTAGTTCATTTCAAATAATCACTTCACAGAACCATACAAGAATCACTTCTTCTGAATTCTTCTGAAAAACAGCATTAGACAGAGCTTCCCAGATTTTGACTGATAATCAGGAGCTCTGCCAAAGGGGCCTAAGATGCTTTTATACATAGCAAATGAAGCGTACGGGTGACGGGTGACCAGCTGGCCTTAATTCTCCTTGATTCCGTTTCTTGCACCAGCTGGCCGCGTGCACCTGGATGTGGAGGCTATGGCGACGGGTGACCGCGAGAGGACGGCGGAACAAGGGGAAGTGGGAGAAGACGTACCTGGACGTGCTGGGCGTGTGCTGCTCCGCCGAGGTCACACTCGTGGAGCGGCTGCTGGCACCGCTCGGCATGGGTGTCCTCTCCATCGTCGTCCCCTCACGGACCATCATCGTCCAGCACGCCGCCGCCGCCGTCTCGCAATCCCAAATCGGTGGCAGCGGAAGGAAGAGGAAGGGTGCGTACCTGGATCTGGATCGAGTTGCCAGTCAGTCAGAGGCCAGTCAGTCAGAGGCAGTGCAGCGTTGACGCGCTGCTGGCCCAGCTGGTATACGAGGGACGCGCGGAGGCGGCCCTTCTTCGTCGGCGCGCAAGGCGGAGGCTGTAGTTCGGCGAGCGTGACACGAAATATCTCCATCTACGGAAATTAATAACTAGGAGAGAAGAAGAGAGGGGGCGGGATGGTCATCGTCCTTTTTTTTTAGCTTTTTTCCGTCTAAAATGAAGTTTAACTGACGGATGGGTAAAAGTGATTTTGATGAACAACTCAATTTGAAAAAAAAAAATAGATTGATTTTGCAAAAATCTAAAAAAATAAACCATTTTCAAAATTGCACCTCAAAACAATATATGTTTTGCAATTGCCCCTTTTTATATGGCCGTGCCCGTGTTTGGCTGTTAGGTTTCCAGTGCTCTTGTTGTCTCTCTACCAAGCTCCCATCCACATCTGCCTAAATTGCTGCATAGTAATGGCGGTAGTCTTTTATTAATAACATTATTTTCTATTAAAATTATAAAACTCACATGACATTTTCTTTTATTAATAACATTATTTTCTATTAAAATTATAAAACTCACATGACATTTTCATTTTTAGCAAAAACTAGTAGTTCAATCATCCTCTCAAGAAGGTGATAGGTACATATCGCCTACTGATTACATGACAGGTCAATATTTTAAAACTATAACAAGTATGTAAAAATAGTTTCTAAATCAAAACTTATGGTATCATTAAAGAATAACCAACCTTCAATACTATCCCAAATCAACTTTCTATATATATGTCCACAAACTCTTCATATTTGTGCTTCCGTGTGTCAATATTTGGAGAGCTTTTTCACACTTCCTAAACGCCACGTGCCACCAGACCAGGATTGGGTGCGGTGACAGTAGCGATTGCAACTTAAGCAGTAGCTCTATCACGGCCCTTCACCTGCGATCCAACGGCCAACGCGTTTGTTTGGTTCGGTTGCATTTTTTTGGGTTCGGTTGACTGGCGTGAAGGAATATTCAATATTATAATTTTGAACAGTTAATAAATTAAATTTATGTAAGTTGTCTCAAGTTTTCAAAAAAAATTTAAAATTATTTTGTTAGTTTCATGTTGTCGAGCTTTTCATGCAAGTGGTTTCTCTAAGTTCTAAGTCTCAAACGTTTACTATCGTAATTTGAATTTAAATTTCATTTTAAACAGTTAATCTTTAGAAATTTAAGGAAGTTTTCTCAAGTTCCTAAAGATTTTTCAAAGTTGTTCCATTAGTTTCGTCTCATCGAACTCTTTATGTAGACGCCCTCCGAGTTATTACCAAAGTTTTTTAAAGCAGTTCTGTTGGTTCTTAAAGTTCTCTAAGTTGTTCCATTAATTTTTAAGGCCTCTTTGGGACGCAAGAATTTCACAGAAAAAATAGGAAAAAGAAAAAATTAACGGGCTCTAAAGGAGGTCTAAAATTTTCTAAACTAAAACTAAAGTTATTCCATTATTTCTTAAAATTTTTAAATTTGTTGTAGTTAATGAAGAAGACTTTAGGAGACTTTAGGAACTAACGGAATAACTTGGATGGCACCTTCATGAAAAACTCGATGAGATTAACTTAATGGAATAACTTTGAAAAACTTTGATAACTAACTGAATAATTTTATTAAATTTTGGTACCTAATAGAACAAATTTAGAAAATTATAGGAACTAACGAAACTAATTTAGAAAATTTTGAGAATAACTTAGATGAGACGAAACTAACAGAACAACTTTAACAAATTTCTTGAATTCCTAAAGATTAATTATTCAAAAATAAACAAGTTCAAATTATAAAACTAAAGTTTTGAACTTAGAACTCGGAGGAATTAAGAGGGCACCTACACGAAAAATAAGATAAGATGAAATTAACAGAATAATTTTAATTTTTTAATACTTACTTAAATTTTTGAAAACTAACTATTAAAAAAATAATATTGAATATTCCTTCTCTCCACTCAGCAGAACCGAGACGACGCAACCGAACTGAACTAGTGTTTTGCCCGTCGGATCGTAGGTGAAGGGCTGTGGTAGAGCGACTGCTCCTACCGCTGCACCCATCCTGGTCCCATGCCACCAATTCCAGAAAAACTAGTGCGCAGGACCTATAAAATTGATGACGATGCTGTATACAAAATTGCATGATTTATTCTAGAAACCGGATATTGGGACTCTTGAAGAAGGGTGTCTTTTTTCTTCCAGAATTTTTTAGGAAGATTCTAAATCTTATTTTGAGGAGTATAGTATTTTTTAAGGAAGTACTGGAGATTGCTCTTATTCTCCAATTTTGATGCAGTGCCTCTTCTTTTTAGTATTGTATCATGATGTCTCAATCTGAAACATGTGTAACGAATGTTTCGTTTTTTTTGTTCACATGTGGTGCAGGGCCTGCAGGCCTAAACAATGGCCATGTTACTTTGACACGTGCATGCCACGATAATTTAAAACTGAGAAAGTATTTGCTGAAAAAATCGATCCCTTTGCCAATGTTGGTCTAGCAAGGACCAATCCACTAAGCAGATGCACGGTTGTGTTTCTTTTTTTAATGGAATCAGCTGCACAGTTGTTGCCTTCGAACAATTTGTTTAAGAGATCTTTGAATGTAGAAGTTGAAAACGGAGGAATAGTAAATTGTAAAAAGAGAAATTTTTCAGCGTGAACATCTGGACGGCTACAAGAAAAACAAAGGAATATTTGGGGAGCACTCTGTGCTTTGCGAGGCTCATTAGTCATAATCTCTTTAAGAACATCTCTAAGAGATTGTGTAAATGCTTTTTAAAGCTAAATATAACCAATTTTCACTAAAAACACATTTCCAATAGCTTTTTCTTCCGACTCGCCATTATCACATACTCATAATTCTATGAAACTCGCTCACAATAGATGGATAGCAGCCACTCCTCACCACCGGAACGAGATCCTAGGGTGCTCCACTATTAGGACCCACGCGGAAACGGCGGCCGGCTGGCCACTCGTCACCGAGGTGAGCGGCAGTCGAACTGGTTCCCTCGTCACCCTGTTCGCATTCCTCACTCTTAGCGCTGGTGCCGCTCTTACCGCCGCGCTCGTGCCCCTCTTCCCGCCACTAGCATGCTCTCATTCCTGCAATCCTCCTGCGGTCGTGCTCCTGGCCGAGTCTAGCGTGCTCTCATTCCTGCGTTCCGCGGTGCTACATCCGAGATGGGGCGAGGTGGGGGAAGCTGTGGTGAGGAGAGGGTGGCTGTGGGCCTGTGGCGCAGCGGCGCTATGCAGCGAATGGGGCCGGGCACAAGCAGTTGGGGTGTGGCAATGCCGTTGCTGGGATGGGGCCGTGCGGCGTCGCCGCTAGAGATGGGCTGGAGCGGTCGTGCTGTGACCAGGGTTTTGAAAACCGGTCCTTTTTGGTTTGTGTGAAAACCGGCCGGCTAGTCGGGTCTACTACAGTACTATGTCCGGTTTTCGACAAAAAACCGAACCTAATACTATACCGGATCGGTTTCGACGAAAACCGTGAAAACCAACCGGTTTTGACCGATTTCTTAAACTCTGGCTGTGACGGAAGAATCAGGAAACAGGCTGTTGAGTACTATGCCATTTCGATCCGCAGGATTAGGAAAAATTCATGGCCAGATGAAAAAGAAGTCTTCCCACGTGGCAGTTTAAATTTAACTATCAGCTTAATTTAGCTTCTCTCATGGTTAACCCTTCATTTTTATGTGTTTATTTTACAAGCTAACCAATATAAGACAATTTCACTGCTGGAATCTACCGGTTTCCGTAGAAAAGTTTCTTTTTCCCTAGGGTTTTTTTAAAGTACTAGGGAAAAATGATTTCCCTAGCGATTGCTTAAAATCCATAGAGAAAACGGAAGTGTCCCTAGAATGTTGAATGTTTTCCTAGGGAAATCAAAAAATTCCCTACCGATCTAAACATATCCCTAGGGAAATCTACTGTGCACATAATATTCAACTCTCTCTCACCCCTCTTGCCTCTCCCTCCCTCTGAATAAAGCCCTCACCCACCCCCTCTCTCTCATTTTGAAATAGCAGCGCGGGGCATAGCCGCGGCAGCACCGGGCACAGTGCGGGTGCAGGACGTGGCGGCGACGGCGGGCACAGCGGCAGCAGGACTGCGACAACGGCGGGCAGCGACGTGTGGCGCAGCGGCGCGGCGGGCCGTTCGGTGGCGACTGTGGTGGGCAGCAGCGCAGGTCACGGCGGCCGGACGGCAAGTAGCAGAGACGGCTAGACTCGAGCGGCACGCGGTGGCGGGCGGCGGTAGCTCAGCTGCGGCTCGGCCTCGTCCAGCGGCGTGGTGGCGGCATCTTCTTCGGCGTGATGGCGCGCGAGCAGAGACGGCAGCGGCCGCGACCAGCGGTGCGACCTCGAACGGCGCGCGAGCAAGGGCGGTAGTGGCGGTGACCGAGCAGCGCAACGCCGACGGCGGTCAGCGCGGGAGAGCAGCAGGGAGGCTGCTCGGTCGCGGCGGTTGGCGGCAGCAACGGTAGGCGGAGCTCGGCGGGCGGCGGCGCAGTAGAGCAGGGGGCGGCAGCGGGATGGCACCGGTGGGCAGGCAGCAGCGGGGCCCATGTGAATTTTTATTTTTGTTTAACTTGGTTGCCCATGTGAATTTTTATTTTTGTTTAACTTGGTGGTCTCAAGTTTCCCTACAAACTTTTTTTTTTCCTTGGGAAACGAACGGTTTTATGGTTCTTATGAAAACGGTAAGGCACTCACTACAAGAAAATGAAAAAATAGTGACCATACTTTTAGTTACTAATTAATTTGGTCACTGTATGTTTACTTTTAGTAACCAAAATTTTATTTACTTAGTTACCAAAAATCTGATCCCCTTTCCACTGTAATTTTTGTTTTAACTCGGTAGCGGTGTACTTGTAGCAACCAATTTTTAGTAAGGCTGTTTGGTTTGTGTCCATATTAGCCTTATCAAATTTTGGTGTTACCTAGTTGAGAGCAACACTAAATCATCAATAAAAAAATAGTATTTGGATGGTGACCTTACTAAATTGATGGTAACAAAGAAAAAACTGTCATTTAGATTGCAGCCATACCAATATTTGGGAACAATATTAATACAATTTATGGAGTTTGAAATTTATTTTAAGTTTTTAGTATTAAAGTATAGTCAATGAGATCTTATTTTATAGATTTAATTACAAAGAGTTTAATGATAGAAATGGATCATAAATCGGATATATCGTTAAGAAGATATAATTGTTCAAAGTATTTTACTCAAATATTCTAGAAAATATGTATAGCTCCTAAAAAACAACCGCGTAAAAAAAAAAACCTTTACAATACCTAATACCAATATTTAGAAGGGGAGAGGAGGGCAACAAACCAAACACACCCAAAGTCCCGCATCCCACCTGCCAAGCTGCCAGCAGAGCGGTGCCTCTGTGCCTCACCAGCGGAGCGGTGCCTCATCTCGTGCAGCGGTGGCCAAGCGGCATGACTTTGCGGGGCGCAGCAGTGGCCGGCGCAGAGCGGTGCAGCAGTGCAGGGCGCAGAGCGGTGCAGAGGCGGGGCGGCGCGGAAAGAGCAGCCGCAGCAGGTGGTTCGCAAAGCACGTGGCTCGATCCGAAGCAGCGGCGTGACTCAGAGCAGCGGAACGGCGATGTGTTTGGAGCAGCGGCACCATAGGAGCACAGGCCAGCGGACAAGCACAAGGAAGGCATCAACTTCAACGAATCCCCTTCTTCAACCAGTTCTAAGTATGAAATTCTTTCTACCCCTTATTCCCTTCACAAATTCTCATTGATCTGCAATTCTAGTCCATGTCTGATATTCTATTTGACATTATGGTTTAGCTTTGAAACTAAACCTGTAATTTGTATGTTGTTTCTGTTAGGTTTTAGTGATGCCTTTCAGATCTACCGACAAATTCTAATTTGTTAGCACCAGAGATTGCTGTGTCTTCAACTTTACGAAAATTGAGCGAGAGTCTAGAATTGACCTCACATAATGTCCTTGTTTTATGTCGGTTAATTCAGAGATTTTTTGCTGATTTGATATACTATGACTTGAGTTCTTTTGTTTGTAATTTTGGTAGCTGACATAAGGGCAAACAACAGGAATAAAATAGATATGTATTAATGGGCAGAATTGACCTCACATGCACCTAGTTTTATGTAGATTAATATAGGAGATTTTGTGATGATTGGATATACTATGACTTGAGTTCTTTTGTTTATAAATTAGCTAGCTAACATAAGGGCTACCAGCATGAATGAAATAGATATGTATTAATTGGTAGAATTGACTTCACATGCCCCTAGTTTTATGTAGGTTAATTCAGAAATTGTGTGCTGATTGAATATACTAGGACTTGAGCTGTTTTATTTACAAATTAGCTACCTAACACAAGGGTTACAGCAGGAGTAAAACAGAGTATGGATAAAAGTTGGATGAAGTTGCTTGATAGATTTTCAGAGGAGTATAGAGCTGGGATCGATGCATTTATGAAGTTTGCTTACCAGCATAATGGAGGCAGTGATGAGATTCTTTATCCTTCACTATATTGTGTGAATATAATTCATCAGACCATACAGCTAGTTTGAACCATCTTATACTATATGGCATTCAACACTACTTCACTGAAGTTATGCACTACTTCACTATTTATTATATGGAGGAGGTGGCAATGCAAAAAGAAATCTATACAAACACCTTGCTGATTGAGTGGATGATTGGATTTGGCTCTGTGATCACTTTGAGACAAATGAGTTAAGGTATTTTCTATGATAACTACTTGTTTTGTGAAATTTCTACTCTGTATACATAGTGGATATCTATCTTGCTGCTTATCCATCTTTTGTTTCTTTGTCTGTCCCATGCACTGCTTCACTGAAGTTTTGCACTACTTCCTTGTCAAACCCCCTTTTGTTATGTTTTTAGTGCTTGACCCATGGAAATATAGTGTTTCTCTTGCTTTAACATGCCTGCACTTCAATCTGCATTCGTCCTTTCTACTGTCTTTCAGTCCAGTTCCAAAAGTTCAGAGAATTTTAGTGAATGATTGGAGTGTCAATACCAATGAATTAGGGGGTGAAATAAACTAAAATTTCTATCAAATCACTGTCTGTCCAAAGAGGGCTGTATAGTTGAAGGGTTTTGAACGGTCTGTCAAAACTTAGTTGTTCACTACTCTGTTTGTTACAGTTCAATTTAGTTTGGTACAAAAGAAGTCATCAAAATATTTGCGTGTTCACTACTTTGTTTGGTACAGTCCAAATACTCTAGATTTCATTTGGAGATTAGTACAGACATGAATGATTAATACATACAACTTTGATGTAGCAGGAACACGCTGTGGAGATACTCACACATGCTCATCTGATGGACAAGGTAAATGACCTTTGGTGTTTGCTTTCTTGTTATAAAATAAATATATTGCATTACACTATAATTGTAACAAAATAAATCACGATGAGCTACAAAGTTGATTTATTCTTATAGGTTATGTCGTGTCTAATTTGATCTCAAAAAGGTGACTACAATCACATTTCATTTCTTCTATCCTTGTGGTATATTTCTGCTACTCTCACTACCCATTCCTTCAATTCAGTAAACATATCGACTAGAATTCTCCTGTTCTGATTTTTAACTATTTATTTTCATATTTTGATTGCTGAGATTTCCAGTGTTTTTCCAATAGACGTTTAATTTAACCCTGGAGCAGTTTCCATGGCCGGTCAAAAGTGTCCCAATTTTACTAGGTAGTGTCCTCTCACATTTTCTGGATCATCTCCTCGCCACAGGAAGCTTTGCTTGTATCTATCTATCTATTTAATGGTCCATTGGGGAAGCTTGAAAGCAGTGAGGAAATATATTGGCTTCGCCACTAGAACTGATTTTACCAGCTTCCTAAGTAGGACAATAGCTTTCTCTTCTATCCTGCTGGCTTCCCGTCAATTTTCTGTACCACCTGTTGTATAGAAGATTTAGGCAACCTTTTGTAGTGCAAAGGTAGGCCCTGATGAGTACTGACACCTGTAATGATAAAACAAGCAACAATGTAGCATTATTTTCTATCTTGCAGTGTTGATTTCAACCTTAGATACTTCAATACATCTTGTTTATTAGTTGAAATGTTATGGCTGTTTAGTAATAATCATGAACTTAACAAGTAATTCGTTTGACTCTATTTCCGTTCTTTTTTCAGATGTAGCCTCTATTTGATGGCAGATACTTCAACTCTTGATGATGTCTGCTGTTTGATGATTTCAACCTTAAATAGTTCAACTGCAACCTCTATTGGATGGCAGATGGCTCTGTTTCCTTCTTTTTTCTTTTTTCACTTGATGTTGTTCGCTGCAATCTGCTTCTGTGTGCAGGGCTTCTTGTTTAAAGACTGGCCATGTAACCAGCAAGAGATGGGAGGCTCAAGGATGGAATAAAACTATATATCTAGATGTAGATTAATATAATATCATGAGTTTTAGGGACAAAAAAATCTTATTTGTAAGGATTTTATGTTGATCATGACAGATATATGAATTATTTGGTCAATCACAATATTTTTTATAGAACATAATCCGTATTGTATTTGGTTGTCTGAGCATGTATTTCAATGTAGCAATTTACTACAGTTTGTTGGCTGATGTATGTACTTGTTATTGTCCTTTTAGTCACCAATGTATGTTAAATATATATAGTCACCAATAATAATATAGTGTCTAAACAGTTTTAGTGACCATTGTTTGCTTGGTGGTTATATCCATTTAGTGACCAAGGTCTATTTAGTTGGTGGGCTAGTTTAAGGACCAACATTTTACTTGGTTGCTAAACTTACGTGGTCACTAAACATTGTTGGTAACTAAAACTGTTCACTTATTGTGACCAATAAAAATTTGGTTACTATAGATGAGGATTTTAGTGACTAAGACTTGTTCATATTGGTCACTAAAAGCATACAACGACAAAGCTGTTGTGACCACAATGCGACCAATGTTTGACGGTGGCTAAACTTTATTAGCAACCAATTTGTAGCTTTTAGTGACCAAAATTTTTGGTGGTTAAAAATCATTTTTCTTGTAATGACTCTCTATTTTTCGTCGATCTTTTCCTTAGGAATTTGTCCCTAGGACATTTTTTAGGGAAATACTTTCTCTATAAATTTTCAGGCTTACCTTAGGGTTTTCGTCCTTAGGAAAAACTGTCAATTTCAGTAGTGTTTAGAGTTAATTTTGCCTAGGCTGTTGGAGATGTTAATCATTGATAGTCATCCTAGCCAAACAGTAAGGACCTGTTTGGAACATAGTAATATCACATAAATTTTGAAAAAATTTTACAGGAATCAGCTTAATTTTATAAGAAAAAATGTAGAAAAAAAACGTAGAAAAGGAAATGGTTGCCCAATTTCAAACGGGGCTTAATATTAGTGAAATAAAACAAAAAAAATATGAGGTTCCATCACCAGTGTGGTAGCCGGTCAGATGCGTTCGATATTTTTTTCTTGCAACAATTGAATCCGTGGAGCTTCACGCATGGTAAGTGACGGCACCATGGAAGCAGGAGGACTAAGTGTGATAATTTTTTTAATATAAGAATGATAAAATGTGATATCTAAACTTCAAAACTTATTCTAAGAACAGAGAGGGCAAATTCTAATCACTTCTGAAAATCATTCTGATTTCCATAGCAAACTTTATCTTTCACGCAATCACTCTCATATCCCTCTCCTTCAATTAAATATATCTCCCTCCCCTCTGTCACAGGTTCCCTCTTGCCTCAACCCCATTTCGCTCTCGCTCTCTCTTCTCAAATCAGAGGCGCGGGTGAGCAGCAGGATAGGGTGGAGGAAGCTGGCGAGCGGAGGCGGGACACAGCGAGCGGTGGCGGCGCTGGCGCGCGGAGGCGGGACACTCAGACGGGGACGCGGAAGGCACAGTAGGCAGGCACTAGCAACATGCGGTGCGGGCAAGCGATGGCGGCATGCGGTGATAGCGGGTGGCGCGGCAACAACGGCACAGGCAAGCAGTAAGAGCATGGTTTAAAAAATCGGTCGATTTTCATGAAAATCGGTGAAATTAATATGTATCAATTTTATTAGAGTATCGATTTTTGCTAAAATATGAGCCGGTACGAGCGAAATCGGTTAGATAGCTGTTTTTTTTATTAAAAAAATCGATATCGGTACTGTTTTGATTTTTTAAACCCTGGTGAGTCACCGTCCGTATCATTCGATTATACTGGGCGTCCATGCTGTCAATGGATGGAAACCGAAATGCGCACGGAACTGGCTGAAGTGCACGTTGTCTGACTAAAACCGGAAACTGATTTGTGGCCAACCTGTGTGGTCCGTCCTTGGTCTATCTTTTTTTTTTCCCTCTTTCTTTGATTGGAAGTACGCACGACGCACTCTCTGGCTGCAAATTCACCCGAGCTTATGCAGATGTAAAATTTCCCTGCGTCTTTAGAAGTCTATGCAACATCTTACATTCTTACTGCATGCTAGGACCAACCTGCCTGTATGTATAGCCATGGTTAATAAAAATGATGGAAACTGGCTAGTTTGGGGACTCAGTTAGCAAAACCGAGCGGTTTCGCTAAAGAATCAAACCAACGTACTATCATAAATTTGGTTTTCACTCGATTTTATGATTTACAATTCAGTTTTTGTCTCTGATAAAAACCGGCAGGCTCATGCTATATGAACCATACCGAGATGCATGTCGGTTGCGGTCAATTTACTGAATCTAGTTTAAAATGAATTCAATTTTTTTGTCCCCGCAACAATGATTTAAGAAGAATCACGGGGCAAATTCGTTGTTTACTCTTGAACCTCAGATAATACAATACATATAAGTTCTCCGAAATCTACTACTCCCTCACTCCCAAAAGATAATATTTCAGGTTTAAATCAAGCCTGCCTTTGACTAATGAAAGATTGATCATAAGACTTGTATTTTAAAATGTATTATACAAAATGTTTCCATAATATATACTCCCTCCATTCTTAAAACTATGTCAGTTAACTTCTAACTTCAACTTTAACTTATTCATCTTATTCAAATAATTAGTTCAAATGTGTAAAATTTTAAGTTGTAATTCAAATAACTCTAATGATAAATTAAATTATAACAAAATATATAATATTTATCAAATTTTTTTAAATAAGACGAATAGTCAAAGTTGATGTTAGAAGTTAACAACCACACCAATTTAAGAACGGAGGGAGTAATTTTTTGATGTTTAAATCAATTAAACTTACAAAACCATTAGCCAGAATTATGTTTGACAAACCCCAAATTACCTATACTAGTTTCGATGTCCACGCTAACACTAC
>BCLG01005743.1:0-23656 GCA_001602295.1 Zoysia matrella | reverse complement strand
GCGCGCCCCGGCTTCCCCCACCCCACGGCGAGCTCCACCGCGCTGCCCTGGAGCTCCTCCACTTGGATTCCGCAGCCCCTCCGGCAACTCTGCGCGTCGGCCCTGAGCGCCGCCCCGTGCCCGCTTTCCTCCCCGTCGCCGCCACTCTGCGCCGTCCTCTCGGTCCAGCCGTGACCGCCAACAAGCTTGCCGTGCAGTCCTCCTTCTCCTCCAGCCGAGCCCCCTCACCCTCCACCCGCCCTACCGTCAGAGCGCCGTCGAGGTCCACGGCGAGACCTGTGGACCGGCCTCTGGCCATGGTCCACGGGGGTATGGACGCGGTCCACCACAACTGGCCCACGGTGGAGCCCTTCACTTTTTACAAAAGATCCTCCAAGTTTTATCAATCTCTATTTCAGTCCAGAGCATTTCAAAGAAACCCCCTAGCCATATTACTATTACAAAATTAGTCCCTGCCTTTTTCCATCCCAACCCCTGTACTTTTCCAAATTACCAAAAGGTCCATACTGATATTTTAATAATTGCAGACTGCTCCTTGAAGACTTCAGAAATTATAAAAAGGTCCCTAGGGCGTCCATACAACCTCCAATTGCCATAACTCCTTCGTATTAACTCTGTTTTCAACGATCCTTGTACTGTTTGAATCATTGTATGGAGCTCCACCTCATCAAATCATCCAAACTCCATTTACTCTCCGATCTTGCTGATTTTTATTATTGGTAAATTTTATTGAAGTTTTAATTCGCTTCCTTTTATAAGTTTTATCGGTTTAAATTATTGCAAGTATTTGATCTGACTTAGTCAAGCATAGCTTCATACTTGTTAGTGTGCACCACATCTTATTAGCATGATTTAGTACCATGATTAGTACTCATTAGTACATATACCCATGTTAGCTTTATGTAAATTAGTTTAAAGTTAAGATTATATAATTATTAGTAAAAATACTAGATCACCTAAATATACAAATATTAAAAAATAAGTGAACATGGCTCAGGTAAGCATCTTACTATGCATACATACGCATTAGCATCGAGATCACACAGTACTCCTACTAAATTATAAAGATAAAATCAAGTAATTAATTGTTCATTAATTACTAGCTACTCGTAACATCACATGCAATTAGATGATTAAATAACTATTAAGGGCACACTGACGCATCTAATTCCATATTAGCATACACTAGCACACATGCCACTTTTTGGCCTTAATTTTGTAAATTAAGCATATAGATTAAATTAAGTAATTAAACTACCAATCACATAAGATGACCCGCACTATTCCTCATACCCACACCAACATGTTGTCCATTGTGCTTTAATAAATAAATAAACAAGTACATGTACCACTTGTTAGCCTTAGCCTTTTAATTATCTAAATTAAATTAGATAATTAATCATTGAACACTTAGGATAACCCACACATATAAGTATAAATTAGATAATTAATAATGACGCTATGCCTTCACTGCACCCATAGTGATGTTATCTACTTAGGGCAGTAATTTAAATACTAATGTGGAATTAATAACTAGTCCTTAATTAATAGGAAGAAACCACATATTATGAAATAAAGTAATTAACCATTAGTTATAATAGGTTAAAACCATGCTTAATATATAATCAAATAAAATAAATATTAGATAGCGAATATGAGTCCATTACCTTGCGTTCATATGCACTAGGACAAATGCAACACATTAGCTTTGGTAATTTATAAGGATAAACTAAATAATTAGTTACTAAATATTAATCATTGCACACCTGTAGAGAAGCAATAATAAGTAGCACACTTACACACTTGACCATGCATCATTACATGTGCCACACGTTGGATTTATTAGTTTAATCATGTACTCAAGAATTGGGTAACCGACCATTAATCAATCGGGAGCAACTACATATTAGGAAAATAAGTAAATAATCGCTAGTCATTATACATTCATTCATTTAGTTATAAACTAAATAAGGGCATTTCAGAATGCATCTAATTAAATATATGGTATAAATAAGATTGCATAAAAAATGACATATCACACACTTGTTATATTAACTAATAAATAGCCACGCTTAACTACTCATGTAACCGCATAAGCACTAGAATAAAGTTCAAGAATAAATAATAATTCTAATAATTAACTTATAGTAAATAATTAGCATTGCATTAGTCACCACAACATGCATGGCATTATCCTTTGATTTCCTCATGAAGTTTATTTGGTTCTTATTCGGAGTTTATTGGATCTTATCGATTCTTCTCGAGCTTTGTTTCTTTTACGGTAGTTTTATTTGGTGTATGCTATCATGTAGACGACGCTGAGTTCGAGGAAGAGCTGGACTCTAAGAGAAGACAGGAGAACGGACACACGAAGAGGAACCTGAGGATTCTGACATCAAGCCGTGAATCAAGACTAGGATTTTGAAGAATATCGAGAAAGACAAGTCTGAAGATTAAGGATTTGTAGGCAAACTCTAACCCCTTGATCATATTCATCCTATATTTTGCTTATGCACCCATATGACCTAAATGCTTGCGTATTTATTTTAATCTATGTTAAAACGTTGTGTAGTTAAATACCCTACTTGTTATTAAGTGTTTATATTAATGTTAGTTACTTGCTCTCATTAAATATGAATACTACTTTGTTACCCATTGATGACACCCCCTTGTTAACCATAGGACTTCTTTTGTTAAAGTGTTTTAACGAACGAAAAGTTGCCTGGATATTAGATTGCTTAGGAACCCCTTATGCGATGCAGTGCATCGCCACACCATACACCAATCATTTATGAAATGTGTTAAAATGAGTTTGGTGGTGTGAGTTAAATAAAGTGGGATTGGGTGTTAGTGCAAATTGGTGCTTGGTGATGGGAGGAAATATTGTTTTTGGTCGTAGGGCGTGGCTCCTAGTAATATGTGTTGTGATGGGTGTTAGGCTTCGGACTGGTCCACCTGTCATGGACGAGCGCCGCCCCTGCCACATAAAGACCGGTTCATCGGACCTCAACGTAGTGATTTCGTGCAACCACAGAGCCTGTCTGGGCGGGGCTCACTCCACCCCCTTGGGTATCCACAATGACCCCTAAGGCGGTCGAGAGACACATGTCGCAGGAGAAGACGTGAGATACTCACAGTCCGGTCTTCGATTACAGCAATAGCTCGCGCCATGGGATCGTATTGCCCACAGGTATAGCCCTTTGGTTTGTATAATTACACGTCTGTGTGTGGGGTCCAGGGAGCAGACGTGGATGTCCTAAACCCACGGTCTGGCTACGAGAATGTGCTATCTCGTCATCGGTGGCCTGGAAAACCCCGAGAGATGACCCCTGTTTGTATCTTGAGATGTACTTTGTGGATACCTTAGTGTGTGCTAGAGTGAGCGTTATGCGACTCTGTTGATCAAGGAGAGCAACCTCTGCAGAGTGTATAATCCATCCAGAATGGCCGTTGTCACGATATTGACACACTACAGCTTAGGCTCACTTTGATTAGTCTCTATACTATCTTTGTTGGAGTGAGTAGGTGTAGGTGCTCGTGTTTTGGAAAGTGTAGGCTGTGTGCCTGGGCTGTTATTGCATTGTGCCGGAAGGCTCGACTAAAACTTGGGTACTGGCGGGATCGATGAACTTCTCCCTCAGGACCAACCTACTAAAATATAGACAACAAATATTTACCTCTCGTTGCAAAGCTTCTGTAGTGTGAACTTCTCCCTCAGGACCAATCTACTAAAATATAGACAACAAATATTTACCTCTCGTTGCAAAGCTTCTGTAGTGAATCCTGCATAAAACTGGCTTTTTTGCAAAAAAAAACCTCACAGCCTAATCTTTGCTACAACCAAATATGCATCTCTATATACCTTTGCTTAGTGTTAGGGCTTGCTGAGTACCTTATGTACTCACCCGTTTGCTATTGTGGTTTTAGACAAAGAAGATTAGTGGAAGATGACGACGTGCTGTGTTTTCATTCTGCTTCCCAAGTGTGCTTGTGGCCTGTTTGCTTCACCTCTAGCTGGTCAACTGGTTGTGGATATTTTAATCCACCCCGTGTTGCCGCTAAAGGTCAATTTTCAGGTATATTTTACTATTCGAAGTATGCTTTTGATATACAATCTAATGCGTTAGTGCGTATCAGTTACTGATCCAAGGACTGATACGTGGTACATAGAATATCCTAGAAATGTGGTACGACATCCATAGTGTTGAGTTTGTGTCCTTAGTTTGTGTTTTGGTTGCTGGAGTTCAAAATCCTTTTTGCATCCAGTTGTTTTCCTTCATCGTTCATCTCTTGCATCGTTCGGATGTGTTATTGTGTCACATCTGTTATTTATTTTCTTTGCATCAAAATTTTATCTCACCCACCCACATCATATTTCGATCACAAACAGATCCACCCTTCATAGATCCACCTCCTCATAATTATTCGCTGCTCAATCATCCACAAAATCGCCACCCGATTGCATCCCGATTGCGTTTCACACCTTCAAAAATGTGTCTCGGGCATTCTTCAGTAAAACGGACATAACTTTTGTATACAAACTCAAAATCGAGCCTTTTTTTCAAATTACCAGAACGAAAAGACGCATCTGGCTCTCCCCTCCTTTGTCGGGGTTCGAAAAAAGTTTCAAGGCCAAATTCTCTCGAGAAGTGGACCTTTGTGAATTTACAAGTTTTTGCATGCAATTTCAGACATCTTCATGATTTTTCACAGAACACATCCTTTATTGGATGGGTGACATCTTTTGGTGCCTCTGGGCAAGAGAAAAATAGTGCAAATTCAAAAGAAAAATAAAAAACTGACATCATCGAAGTGACATCATCGTGCTGATTACTGATCTTTGGGCCCTATTTGTCTGTTGCTGATCTTTGTGTCTTATCATTGTTTGCATCTAGATTTTTCTTAAGATTCGACCAGCAACTAGAATTACATGCTTGGAACACTTATTCAACATTACTATCTGTTATAGAATTGTGTTCCACTAATCATTATTTCAACCCTTCATGCTCCACATATCCACCTCAGATCAACACTGTATTTAACCCTACAATTGTGGAATTATGACTCTCTGGTTTTTTCTGCCACCGATTGTACAATCTTTTTCCTTGCATTGGTAAGAATCGTGTAAGAACTTAGTAAGTCATGTCTTTTTGCAGATCTGCCACCACAGATCCCACACCATCGTAGTGTAGGGATAATATCCTGCTCTACTTCTTTATTGTTTTCTAACCATGGCAGGTGTAGGGATAATATCCTGCTCTGCTTCTTTGTTGTTTTCTGACCATGGCAGGTACGCATAAGTCTGGAAGGATAAATCTGTAAGTGATAAGGCTGAAGGTTCTGAAGCTGCCAACTCCTCGAACGACTTCGTTGAATGTGTCGGTCAAAATCAACTTGCTGACACTCTCTAAGTTCGATCAAAGGATGGCCGAGCAATTCAGTGCAATGGTGATGCTCTTTCAAAAAAATGAACCAAAAATTTCAGCGTCTCTCAACTCGTATGATAGCCCTTGAGAGACGTCCACCACCAGAGAGAGGAAGAGGAAGTTAATGACCAGAATAACTCTGAGGATGAGGATGACATTGACAATAATAGAGACCAACAGAACAGATTCCGCAATCATCAACGTCGTAACGACCAAGGTATGGGAGGTAATGAACATTATGCTCCTTATGATGAACCTTTCGATAAGATTAAGTTTACCATCCTACCCTTCTCTGTTAATTATTATGCTGAAGCTTATCTTAATTGGAAGATGATTGTAGAGAAAAAATTTACCTCTCACTTAGTCCCTGAAAATCATAGAGTTAGACAAGCTACTCGTGAGTTTTGAGATTTTGCTTTACTTTGGTGGACTGTTCTTTGCAAAGCACATTTGCAACCTGATAATTGGGATGGATTGAAAGAAGCTATGTGTAACTGTTTTGTTCCTCCTTCCTATCAAAGCGATTTACGTAAAAAATTGCAACGCTTAGAACAACATGATAAATCTGTTCAAGATTATTTTTACTGAGTTACAAAAAGGTATGATGCGTTGTGGGATAGAAGAGGACATTGAAGATACTATCTGTCAATTTTTATGATGGGTTGCATCACGAAATTTAGGACATTATTGATTATAAAGATTATGATATTGTTGAGCAGCTGTTTCACCTTGCTGTGCTAGCAGAAAAAGAATTGCAGGGACACTAACTGCAGAACAACTGCCATACATACACTCTATAGTCGATGTTTTCTTCTTCTTCGACCACACATCGGAGAAAAAGATGAGCTTGAGTCGAGGACGACTCCGATTCAAGAGGGAAGGATGATGAGGACATCCTTTCAGTGGATACACACAACGCTCAACTACCTACTATAGCTCGTGTACAACAATTAACTTTAGAGGTGAGCTCATTTTTAAACACGTGTCTTCCTTCCTTTAAGAATAGCTTGCTATGTAATGATTTTATCTTTGATTAAGAGCATTGGAGAGGATCAAAAGAAGCATGAAGAAGGACTTAGAGATGCTCAAGACTAGGAAGCCACGTGGGACCCTTGAAGAGAGTTAGTTCAACTTGGAGTCAAGTTGAACTCAGGTTCCAAGCGCAATCCACACTAAAACGTGCACCACAGTCCCATACGGGATCCGTTTTGGACGTTCTAGATATGTATGTAAAGCTAAGAAGATAACATTTCCAATGGCACCAGTCTCATCTTTAAATTTGACTGGAATCAGCAGAAATCATTAAAACAAGATAATGTCCAAAAAACTACCCTAGTGCTATGACACAAGCTTTTGGCCTTTGGGCCATGTTTCTTTCTTAATCCCATTAGTATTAAGGTTTTCCCATATGGATGCCCTAAACTCTATAGAATCAATAGCCGCCGTCGTTAGGATTAGGTTTTTGCTTAGTTTCATCTGTTATCAAACAGTTTCGCCGTTTGACGGTTTGTTGGATTCCAACTTTGTGAGTTTAATTCAGATTTCGCGATAGAGTTGTATTATTCCTTGTTCTTACTAGTGTTTTTTGATTTGCAGGCTGGGATTAGCCTTCTTGGCGAGGTCGATCGTGTGCCGCACGGTTGATAACTGGAGGAGAAGTGGTGTTGTGGGTTCAAATCGCGTTGATTTGAGGCCAGATCAATTGTGTGTCGCATCTCCACCAAATTGAGAGTTACCACGACTTGACGGAAGATCAGGAACCACGCAAACATAAAAAATTACGTTAATTTGAAAATTTCAAAATATTAAAATATGAGTGTGAAAATGTGCTTGTTTCTTTTATTTGTTTGGATTTGATTTGCCTGAGTTAACTCCAATTTTATTTGAATTTGAAGTCAACTTATCTCAAATCAATTAATCTAAAATTGAAAAAATTTAGAAACCATTCAAATAATTTGGGCCGAGCCAGCCCCTGCTTTCTTTTCCAGCCGGCCCAGCCTTCCACTTCCCCGGCGTGGGCCGCAGCTCCTCCTTCCCAGCCTAGACCGTACAGCCCAATCCAGGACACGTACTCCTTTCCTCTCTCCTCCCTGTCTCTTCCACCCCAACAGCTCATGTGCGCGGCCGCCACCTGCCACAGTGTCCCTGCTCGCCCTGCTACATGCTGTGCATGCACCCCGCCACTATCTCCCACCTGGACACACACTCACAGACACACCCACGTAGCCACACGACCGCCGCTCTTCACCTCTGCCACGCCACCACGAACACCATTGGCCATTGAAACCATTGCGCCCTTACCCTCCACCTCGCCTCCCCTTTCGTCTATAAAAGGGAGTGCGCACCTCTCTGCCTCGCTCACCAGCCGCCCCCATGCTGAATCGTGCACCGAGCTGCAGAGATGTGTCCTTGCAGTCGCCGAGTCACCACACCCCCACATCGTGAGCCATCGCCGCATGCTGTCTCCTCTCCATCGCTGGCCTCCACCACGACATCTCGAGCCTCGACAACTCCCTAGGTGAGGCGTAAGCTCCTCGTGCTCTTGGTCCAAGTTTCGTTGAGAACGTGCCACTGTAGTGCAGGAATGCCTCCTCCAGCAAAGTGCTGGCAATAGCACCTCCGTGCACCCTGGCTCCGGCCGCCAGAGCTCCGCTCCACCGTCCGATCCGCACGAGATTAAAGCAGATACCCCCAGGCCTATTTTAATCACAGCCATCCGATTCGAGGTCCAGGCACAGATTAGATCCAGCGTAACACTTGGTTTATTTAAATTCCAACCGTCCACTACCAGATCTACGGCTCAGATTAAATACAACATAACTCCGTTTTAGTTAAGTCTGAGCCATTCATCACGCATCCAACGGTCCAGATCACTCCAGACCGCTGGCCCACTAACAATGACACACACCTATGGCCCCCCTGTCAGTTGTAGAAAGTAAAAAAGCTAAGTTTACACACAGAAAGACATTTTCTCAACCTTTTCATTTGTAGATAATTCTGCCAAAATAAAATTAAATATCCTTTTTTTACATCTAAATCCCTTCTATCCTATAAGATTATATTTTAGTTTAGGAATCTTACACATAGCCCCTGGTCCATTATATTAATGCAATTTAGTCCCTGAATCCTTACACACAAAACCCTATTTTCTTTTCCATCTTCGCATGTTGGTCCTTAGCTACTCTCTGATAATTACAGAGAAGTCCCCGATAAGTGATGACTTTCTCATAATTGCAGTTAGGTCCCTAGAGCTTCCCGACACCTTTAAATGATATATCTTTTCATCTGTAACTCAGCTTTTTGTGATTCATGCGCTCACGCGTTCGTCTCAACTTGAGCTATCCTTTCAAATTAGTATTTAATCCAAAATCCTAGGTGTCCTTTCTGGTCTAACCTAAAACAAATAGTTCCCGATAAGTACACTCCATATATAGTCCATAAAACAATACCAACCCAATCGTTTCGGTCTTGTCACTTTAAAAATCGAGCAAGCACACCATAAACCATGATCCAAACCCCAATTTAATCTTTTCATGCCATATTCTTATTTGATTGCTTTAACTCTTTTATTAGTTTATCTAACTCGTTATTTGTCATTAGTTGCTTTTATTTTACATATCTCATAAATTCGTGTTAGATATAGGTTCATATTATGATTAGAATGCACCTCACCCTGCATTAGCTTGCATTATTTCATGTGCAACCAGATACGTTTAGTAATGCACTTACAAAGATAAAATCAAATAATTAGTCTAAGTCATTAGAAAACAACATAAAAAATTACATAGTTAATCTCTAAGCACTACAGGTCCATGTGATGAGGATATCCCTTCATTGGATACACACAACGCTCATCCACCTACTATAGATGGTCTAATCACAAGAGCTCGTGCACACGACAACTGAATTTAGAGGTGAGCTCGTTGATAAACAGAATGGAAAGGGTCAAGGAAAGTATAAAGAAGGACTTAGAGATGCTCAAGACCAGCAAGGCACGTTCAACCCCGAAGGAGATTGAATCCAACTCGTAGTCGAGTTGCCTCGGGTTCCAAGAGCAATCCGCACTCAAACGGACGCCTAGGTCACATACGGGATCCATTTTGGACATTCTAGACATGGATGGAAAGATAAGAAGATAAACTTTCCAACGTCACCGGTCCCATCTCCAAATTGGACTGGAGTCAGTGGGAATCGTTAAAAGAAGAGGACATCCAAAAACTACCCTGGTGCTGTGACACTATCTTTTGACCCTTGGGCCGTGTATCTTTCCTAGGCCCATTAGTATTAGGGTTTGCTCACTAAAGATGCCCTAAACTCTATATAAACAATAGCCACCACAATTATCCTTAGGTTTTGCTTAGTTTAATCTGTTATAAAACAATTTCATCGCTTGACGGTTTTTTGGATTCCAACTTTGTGATTTTAATTCAAATTTTGCAATTGAATTGCATTCTTTCTTGTTCTTCCTTATGTTCTTCGATTCGCATGCTGGGACTAGCCTTCTTGGCGAGATTAATCGTGTGTTGCATGGTTGATAATCAGAGGAGAAGTGGTTGATAACTCAGAAAGGGGGTACAATGGCGGTCAAGCTCCTGCTCGAGTAAGAACCCTAGAACGTGTGTGTATTGTGTCTCCTGTGTCTTTTCTCTTGTGGTCGATGAGTCTAAGGCCCTTGACGCGCCCTCATATAGCATTCAGACTGGGGTTACATGGCTTGGAGCCTACCAAACCAAGTGACCCCCCTGACGGGTGGGGTCGTGAGCATCTCGAAGTTTATTCCCTAGTAACTTTTGGGCGCCAAGCATCTTATCGTCGTCCTCGTCTTCGTCCTTTGTCCACCACGGGGAGGACAAAGCCGGCTTTTCCAAGCACATAGTGCCTGCTGCACAGTGTCAGGAATCTCTGCTCTTGTCAGGCGTTGGTTGTCCAAAAGGCGATGCCCAACCCATTGGTCATCGCATGGCCCCTCGGGGGGTCAGGCTGTATCTTTAGGTGAATTTGACCATCGGGGGGCCGAAACTCATCTCCGAGTTATCCTTTTGGGAGGTCGGGCCGGGTCATGTTTTCGGGTAGCTTCGATCCTCGGATGGTCAGTCCGCGTCTTTGGGACTTGGCGAAGTTTAGTCGTTTGTGAGCTCTGATGATGGGCCGTAATTCATAGCTGGGCCTTCAAACTAAATTGGGAGCCTAGGTACCTGGGGTATATGATCCTGATAGTAGCCCCAAGCCTTGCGCTATTTGCAATCTTTGTTGAGGCGGCTCGAGGCTGAATGTGATGGTCTTCGATAATTGATCCTTTGGGGGTGCGCGAGCACACCTATAGGGTGTAGCCCCCGAGCCCTTGGGAGTTTCGAAGGGTCGATCAGGGGCTAAATCTTCATTATTCGGGAAAGGATCCTACAGGCCCCCGAGCCCCTGGGTGATCCGAAGGGCTGGTCGGGGGTTTAATCTTTGTTTTTCAGGAAAGGATCCAGTGGGTGCATGCGTGCGCGCCCGTAGAGCATAACCCCGAGCCTCCGGGCGATCCGAATGGTCGGTCTAGGGTTTAATCTTTGTTCTTCGGGAAAGGATCCTACGGGTGCACGCGAGCGCGCTCGTAGGACATAGCCCCTGAGTCCTAGGGCGATCCGAAGGGTCGGTCAGGGGTTTAATCTTCGAGTCGGATTCTCAGAGCGGAGGTGCCCTTTTCTCGCCCAATCAACCGGAGTTGGGTGGGAAGGATTCACATTTTTCCGACCATCGGGGGCCAGAGCCGACCTCATTCGCGAACGGCTTTTGAAGTGAGTATTGGACCTATTGGGCTGGTCGTACTTCATGATCAGCACTGCACCTAGGTCGGACCAAACGGAATGGTCAGATTCCATGGTCGGTGCTGAGTGTGGGTCGGACCAGACAGTCTGGTCGGCAGCCCTCAATTGCTCAATTGTGCGGATTCTAATCCTGCAGAACTCTTAGAAAATATTGGGAACAAACCTGATGATCAGACGGTTCTACGTCGCCATGGACGGTGGATGTCGAGTCTGGGAGTTGCAACTGTCAAGTTGATCGGACGATTGGGGGCATTGACCGGATGGCCATCAGAGCGCATCATTTCGCACGTGCGTGTCTCATCCTACTGGCGCCAGCCAGGCATTTACTGTGTGGCTGGCACATGCGCATGTCCGGGCCCACCCATCAGTGGGTGGGGGCGAAATCACGGGTGTCCGACGGCTCGGGCACCCATCATGATGTAGTAAAGGAGCAGGTCGCATCGTGCGTTGGGAGTCATGGGAGGCAAAACCGTGCGCCTCCCCTGCCATAAAGGGGCGAATAGCAGGATTTCAAATCACACACAGCCATTCGCTTTCTTCCTCCTCGCGCTCGTGTTCGCGCATGCCATTACCACCATCATCACCATCGCGCTTCTTCTCCGCCCTAGTCGCACTCGCCTCCTTCTTCTTCACCGTCGCCATGGCTGCCGCGTGGAGGGAGTCGAAAGCTAACGAGGAGTTGCTTGACGCCTACGCTCGCGCGGGCCTGCTCCAGCCAAAGGTCGTTGTCAACTGGCAGTTGACGAGGGGCGAGCAGCACCAATGCCGTTGAGCTAGCAGATCATGAGCTTTGCCACCTTCCACGAGTGCAGGCTCGCACTGCCGTGCTCTGACTTCTTCTGTGGCCTACTCTTCCACTACGACGTTTGCCTTCACCACCTCAACCCCAACGGACTACTGCAGATTGCAATCTTCATCGCGCTGTGCGAGGCATACCTCGGCATCCCTCCACATTTCACGCTCTGGAAGTAGTTTTTCCATGTGTCCAACTGCCCGTTGGGGTCGGCATTGGACGACACATCGGGGGTGCTCTGAACATCCCGTGAGTACGTCCGAGTGCCGCTCTGAACGTCATTGAAGGGGTGGAGCGACGATTGGTTCTACCTCGATAACGTCAATCCCGAGCTACCAGTGTTCTGTGATGAGCCTGTCGAGTCCCTTGACTTGTGGTCTTAAAAGCTGATGGCAGCGAGAAGAGGACGCTAGGACCGCTCCTGTAGCACATCAAGCAGCTCCAGACCGCGGGACTAAATGGCGCCGCGCTGATCACTGCGTTCGTGCAGTGCCTCACTCAGCCGCTCCGTTTCCGAGCCCGGCACTTCTACAACTACAACGGGCCCCTCGACGACACTCGCGAGGTGGTCGGGTGGAGCTGTCGGAGGAGGACGTCGTGGCCCGGGTGTCGCGACTCTTGGAGGCCGACGTTGCCAACGATTTGAGCGCAGGCCGGAGCTGCTAGCTGAGGGTCGGCTGGGCGTGCTGGTAAGTCAATTCTTCGCAGAATTTTAGTTGTTGAATTTTGTAGCGTAGTCGGTCATCGATAGTGTCGTAGATTTGAACGATTCGTCGTTGTGGTGGCAGACGGGTGCTGCTCCTTCACACGTGCCGGCGAGTCGAAGTGGAGAGCTCTGACTCCGACGACAACAGACCACTCGACTCGAGTCGCCGCCGGAGGGAGTCAAACGGCGCTCCCGGGTCACCAGCCAAGAAGGCGAGGATCGAAAGCTTGGGCGACGTTGTTGCCGCCGATCCTGCCATTGTTCCCCTCCCTGCTACCGCCAGAGCGGCAGCGGTGGGGTCTTCGCTTTCTCCGAGCGCTGGCGAGTTGATGCCGGGCCAAGACCATCCTCTCCCGACTTGGCGGTCGAAAGCGTATGTCCCTGTGCTTGAAATTCTATTATTGAAATTACCTTTTTTTTTTGTTTATGCATTGAATTTGATAATCTATTCTGACACGGGCTCGACGTCGCTCACCGCTGCGAAGGTTTCCATGGTTGCTTATTCATTCGGAGATGACGAAGGGGTCAATCCTCAGGGAGCGGCGCTCACCGCAACGCCGCCCCCGACGGTGTTGGTTCATGACCCGCCGGCCAGCGAGCTGGTGGTTGAAGAAGTTATGCAGCTGCTGCCTCCCCTGACAACTGCCGCCGATGCCCGAGAGGAGGCGGTAGTTGAAGAAGAAGGAACGCTGCCTCCCCCGACCGCTGACGCCGAGGTGGGCGAAGAGATGGCAGTCGAGGTAGGCGAGCCTGCTCCGGCCCCGGTCGCCCCTACCGAGAAGCCAGGGAGCCGGCTCCAACAGTCGCTGCCTTGGAGCCGAGGGCATCGACTCCGACCGCCGCCGCCGAGGAGCCGAGGGCATCGACTTCAACCGCCGTCGCCGAGGAGCCGAGGGCGCCGACTCCGACCGCCGCAGCAGAAGTCTAGGAAGGCCGTCGGGAAGAGGGCAGGGAGATGGTGGTGGTGACCACCACGCCGACGGCTGTCGCGGCTGCCACCGTGGCTTCAACCTCAGGGCCCCAGAGGTCGGGAGATGAAGATGCTCCTTCTGGCGAGGTGACGATGCAGGCCTGGCTGCATTATGGCGCCAACTTGGCAAAGTTCACTGGTCTGTGTTCACCGCCTGTGCAGGCCTCCGCAACATGCTCGCCGATTTTTACGAGGGCTGGGACATCTTCGAGGACTCCCACTTGCTGGAGTGTTGGTTAAGTCGTAGTTTTCTAGGATTTCATACGGACCTTTGTTAGTCGTTGTACTGAGTCATACTTCTTGCAGCGAACCCTCTTCCGAGTGATGGGTCAGCCGCTGCCTGGTGATGGATTGCGAGCGGAGGTCGAGGCCCTCTGCGAGGAGCTGAAGAAGACCGATGTCGATCGTGACGCGTTGAAGGAGGATCCGATCCAGCTTCATTGCTAGCTCGGCGACGCGCAGGAAGCGTGCCGGGCCGTGGTTGAGGACGCCCACCAGGCTCGGATGGAAGCCAATGAGCAGCGGGCGGAGAAGAACAAAGTCTCAGCCGAGCTTGTCGCCGCCATGCAATCCATAGCGTGTAAGTTGCTCGTATTTCCGACCTCTTGATGCTTGAGTATTGGAGCTTTACAAAGATTTTGCGTTCTATCTAGGGCTCCGGCAGCAGGTCGACTAATCGGTCTCAGACATGAATACCCTCCGGGGCCCTCAGCTCACCGCCGAGGAAGCCCGTGTATGTGCCAAGGAGAACTGCAACCATGCCATCGAGGGTCGGATCGCCGCCGAGAAGGCTCGTGCGACCACTGTGGTGAGGGTCGGCGAACTCTCCGAGGAGCTGTTGGCGGTGTAGCAGTCCGCTGTCACTACTCTGGCGCAGGCACGGGAGACCTTCAAAGCTATGATCGCCCAGCTTCGGCAGGAGTTAGGGGATGCCAAGGCTGCAGCCGTCACCGTCACCGAGGAGTGCAACAGTAAGTACCTTTTACAATGTTCTTGTTGAAGTAGTTTCCTCTTATCGGTGTTCCTTGTAGCCACGGTCTGCGAGTTCCGACGCCTAGGAGGGCATCCGTGCCAATCTTCATCAGGTGTTTGCCGACGTGCACGAGGACTCCATCTCAGCGGAGCACATGTACCAAGTGTTGCGGCAGCTGCCCGAACTCAACAGCTCCGCATCGATCGATGTGCTGGAGGATGGGTGCTCGCTGGCCCTGGCGTACATCCGGTCGCATTACCCAAATGCTGACCTCGAGCGCATCTCCGAAGGATTCATCGCAGAGATGTCGGAAGAGCGGATCGAGGAGTTACCGACTGAAGTGCAGCCCATGGCGTGCGAGCTCTGCACAGCCTTCCAGATGCCAGGCTTCATGCAATAATTGTTCGGGCAGATGCCTCCGCAATACTATGTTAATGTACTTTATAAAACTCCGTCAGTAAACAACGGATCAGACCCTCATTTTGCTTGTGTAAACTTTTCGTGTCTTTGCGTTCTCGCGTTCCGTTGCGCATTGTTTGAGCAACTAGGCCGGGTATAGCTTGTAGGGTCGAGGTCGGACTCAATACAACTGTAGAGCGTCACTAGCCAAGGGTCGTCAATCATCAGCCACGAGGAAAAACTAAACGCTAGCGCTCGCAATTTACTTTGCATGTCGGAGGTTCATCTGCGAGCTCGGCGCGGGTCGGGAGAACGATTCCCAGGAAGCAAGGCACAGGACTTTAGAGCGAGAAAACGAAAGGCGAGGCACAGAGCCTAAGAGCAAAAATGGAGAGGTCGGGCGCACCGACCCTCGGGCTAGAGGTTCGGGACCTGTACCACGGGGGACACTGAGATAGCCCCCAGATGATGAAGGGCAGTCTTTCAACTATGCTCCATCATCTAGAATGAGAAAAAGACAAGAGCACTCGAAAGCTTTAAACTTATCTGATTTTATTATGGATAGAACTGGCGCAACTGCTTGATATTCCAGGTGCTAGCAAGCTCATTGCCATGCTCGATCGCCAACTTGTAGACACCGGGTCTTCTAACTCGCTTGACGATGTACAACCCTTCCTAGGGCGGTGACAACTTGTGCTGACCGACCCTAGTCTGGACCCTCTTGTGCACCAGCTCTCCTATGCTGAAGGCCTGACCCTTGACCCATTGAGTGTGTAGTCATCGTAGACTCTGCAGGTACTTGGCCGACCCTAGGATGGTGATGTCGCGTGCTTTGTCCAGTTGATCAAGGGCATCTTGCCGTGCCACTTCCGATCTTTCTTCGTTGTAGGCTCAAACTCTCGGAAAGTCAAAGTCGAGGTCGGTCGGCAGCACAGCTTCTGCTCCGAAGGTCATGAAGAAAGGGGTGAACCCTATCGTTCTGTTGGGGTCATACACAGACTCCACAACACAGGCAGAAGCTCTCGAACCCTGCTTGATGAAATCGTAGAGTCAGGGCTCGAGGCCTTGGAGCACCATCCCGCTGGCATGCTCGACCTGCTGGATGGGCCACGGAAGCGAAGTCAAGTCGAATGTGGTACTCCTTGTAGAAGTCGTGGAATCTCGACCAAAAAATTGATAGTGTCGTTGATGATGGACTTCGGGACCCCAAAACGGCATATGATATCGTGGAAGAAGTTGACCACTCGGCCCACGCTAATGCTTGGCACCAGTTTGGCTTTGATCCACTTGGTGAACTTGTCAATGGCGACGAATAGGTGAGTGAAGCCCCCAGGTGCTTTACGGAAAGGCCCGAGGATGTCAAGCCCCCAGACTGCAAACGGCCACGTCATCGAAATCATCTAGAGCTTTGGGTCAGCATGTGTTTTTGTCAGGCGTAGAACTGGCATCCCTTGCAAGAACGAACTAGCTGCTCGTCGTCAAAGACTGTTGTGGGCAAGTAGAACCATTGACGGAAAGCTTTCCCGACCAGGATCATCGGGGTAGCGTGGTGACTGCACACGCCCGAGTGGATGTCTTCTAGTAGCTGCCGACCCTCTGCTTGAGGGATGCACTCCTCTTGTAGAATTCGTCGTCAGTGATGACATAAGCCTTGGCGCGGCGCGATACATGCCTGGCTTCGTTGGTGTCAGTCGAAAGGGTGCCGTCTCAGAGGAAGGCGAAGATGTCTTGAGACCTGTCGGGGATGATTGTCATAATTTTCAACCCTGGGGTCAAGGGTTGGTCGCCGACCATGGCTTCAGCTTTGGGGTCGGTGGCGTTGTCCTTGAGCTCGATGGTCGGCATGGCGAGGACTTCCAGGGAAATGTCGTCGAGGACAGGATCTCACCGCAAGGCCATCTTGGCAAGTGCATCGGTCGCTTCATTATCACGGCATAGAACGTGTTGGAGCTCGAGCCCGTCGAACCTGTCTTCGAGCTTGCGAACTTCCTGATAGTAGGCCTCCATCTTTGAGTCCCAAGAGCTTGATTCTTTCATAACTTGATTGACAACAAGCCCGGAGTCACCTTTGACGTAGAGCCACCGTACGTCGAAGACGATGGCCATGCAGAGGCCATGGAGGAGGGCTTCGTAGTCGACAACATTGTTGGAAGCGCAGAAATGAATCTGCAACACGTACTAAAACTTGTCGCCCTTTGGAGAGATGAGGATGACCGAGCCCTTCGACGTCCAATGCTTGAGGTCGGCAGGGGTCAGAGGTTCTTAAGCCTCGGTCCATTCGGCGATGAAGTCGGTGAGGTTCTGGGACTTGACAGCTTGACGAGGTATGTAGGACATGTCATGGCCCATGAGCTCCATTGCCCATGCGCGATCCGCCCGATCATTTCCTTGCCTTTGATATTTCCCAGAGCAGGAAGTTGGTTACCACCCCGATGGAATGGCTGTCGAAGTAGTGGCGATACTTGCGCTTGGTGATGAGTATGATGTAGAGAAGTTTATCTACTTGCATGTACCGAGTCTTGGTGTCAGCGAGCACCTCGCTGATGAAGTAGATGGGTTGCTGGATCTTCAGGGCCTGACCTTCTTTCAAGCGCTCGACGACAAGTACTATGCTGATGACCTTTGTAGTTCCTGAGATGTAGAGGAGCAGAGGCTCACTGAGGGCCGAGGAAGCTAGGACCTGTGGTGTTGACAAGAGGGTCTTGAGCAGCTCGAAGGCGTCCTTGGCATCGGCGGTCCTGGTGAAGCGGTCGGACTTCAGTAGAAGTTGGTAGCATGGCATGGCCTTCTCGCCGAGCCTGGAGCAAACAGTTGAGGACTGCTAGTCATCTGGTAATCTTCTGAACTCCTTTGACATTCTTGATAGGGCCGAGATTTTGGATGGCAGCGATCTTCTCAGAGTTGGCTTCAATGCCGTGCTCCAAAATAACGAACCCGAGCAGCTTGCCTGAGGGAATGCCAAAAACGCATTTTTTGGGGTTGAGCTTGACACGGTACCTTTGAAGGTTGGAGAACGTCTCCTCTAGGTTTCCGAATCAGATGAACGGTCTTCTTTGACTTGATGACGATGTCGTCGATGTAGACTTCAGAGATTTTGACCCAACTTATTATCGAAGCACTTCTGCATGCAGCATTGATAGGTCGCGCTGGCGTTCTCGAGCCCGAATGGCATCGTGACGTAGCAAAAGGAGCTGGACGGGGTATTGAAAGACGTGGCTGGCTGGTCAGAACCACGAATAGAGATCTGATGGTACTCGGAGTATGCATCAAGAAAACTAAAGATCTCGCATCCGGCCGTTGAATCAACTACCTGATCCATGTGCGACAAAAGAAACAGATCTTTTAGGCACGCTTTGCTGTGGCCGGTATAGTCAACACATATCCTCCATTGTCTATTCTTTTTCTTGACCATAACAGAATTTGCGAGCCACTCGAGGTGGTAGGCCTCTTTGATGAAGTCGGCGTCGAGTAGTTTAGCAATTTCTTCTCCGATCACCCATTGCTTCTCGTTGTGAAAGCGTCGGAGCCACTGTTGCACCGGTCGAGATCCAGGGACGATGTTAAGGGAGTGCTCGGCGACCTCCTTCGGGATGCCCGGCATATCAGAGGGTGCCTGGGCGAATACATCTTGATTCTTGACGAGAAAGTTGACGAGCGCGGTTTCCTATTTGTTGGGGAGTTATGTTTTGACTTTGGCCTTCTTGGTTGGGTTGGAGGGGTCGAGGATGATTTCCTTAGTGTCATTGGCGGGTTCGAAAGATGTCGAGATCGAACACAGGGCCCCTTTGGTAGAGCTCCCAGCTCTTGATTCTATGAATTCACTCTTGATTCTCCTGTGAAGTGATTTTGTGGCTGAAAGTGATTCTCTTTGATAAACTTTTAGAATCAAGACAGAGAATCACTTCACAGAATCAGACAAGAATCACTTCTCTTAAAAAACAGCGTTTGGCAGAGCTTCCCAGATTCTGACTAAGAATCAGGAGCTGGAAGCTCTCTCAAAGGGGCCCTTAGAGTTGAGGGCAGTGTCCGACCCCGCCGCCTTGCGGAGCTCTGTCAGCTTGACCAACCATGCGAGGCCATGGCCGGATCTCAGCTCGCCTACTCGTAAGCCTACGCATTTTGGAAGCATGACGCTATGGTGATGATGCCTTCGAGGTCGTGCATTTTTAGCTTGAGGTAGACATAGATGGGGACGGTCATGAACTTGGCGTAGCAGGGTCATCCGAGGATGGCGTGGTATGTTCCCACGAAGTTAGTGACCTCGAAAGTGAGCTTCGCAGTCCTAAAATTGTTGCGGTCACCAAACGTTACTGGAAGGTCAATCTGACCAAGGGCATTGCACTGTCCTCGGGAATGACTCCATGAAATGGAGCACTACTCAGACGGATGTCCGACCACGAGAGCTTCATAGCGTTGAATGTGTCGATGTAGAGGATGTTGACAGCTCTGCCATCGTCCCTAAAGATTTTGGTGAGCCGTGTGGTGCCAACGATGGGATCAAGCACAAGTGGAAGATGCCCCGACTGCAGAATGTGATCGGGGTGGTCGGATCTGTCGAAGGTGATGGGTGATTCTGACCACTTGAGATGAGTCAAGACAGCGGGGCTGGCGATGTTAACCTCCCTGAGGGTGAGCTTGTGGCGACACCGAGATTCGCCAGTGACTCGTCGAAGATCATGAGGCAGCCCTATGGCTCAAGAAAGGGAGGGCCTCCGTCCCCCTTGCTGTCCTTCGTAGGAGGGTCGGACCGTCGAGGCCGCTGTTGGGGTTGAAGGTTACCTTTTAGGAACTACTTCATTAGACGACAATCCTTGTAGAGATGCTTGACTAGAGTTGCATGGTTTGGGCAGGGCTTATCAAGGAGTTTGGACGTGGAGGGGTGCTTGAGCTTGAGATCGGGGAGGTCGGTTGGTGATGCCCACAAACTCGCGGCGGTGCCGCTTGCTCTTCTTTGGCCTCTTACTACTCAAACCACCCCCGGATTGGTTGTCAAGGCAGTCGGAGCGATGGTCGGCCTTGCATCTTTGCCCTTGTCCAAATCTTGTCGAAGTTGGCATAGATGGCATCCTCTCCTGTGGCGAAGGTTGTGGGATGTCGAGGATGTAGCGGGTCATACAAGGGTTTTTACACCCTAGCTTGTGGAGGAGTGACTTGGAGGTCGTGCCGTTGGTGAAGGCGTTGATGACCTCAGTGTCACTCACGTCGGGGAGCTTATTGCACTTGCGCGAGAAGCATTAGATGTAGTCCGGGAGTGATTCGCCAGACTTGCACTTGCAGTTTTTTGAGATCACATGAGTTACTGGGACGAGTGTATGTCCCTCTAAAGTTCCCGACGAAGATGTGTCGGAGGTCGGACCAGTCGGATGATGATTGAGCCACCCTCTGGCCGAGTCAGCCAAAAAGAGCGGCTAGTACTGGATGCCAAACAGGTCATCTGCTCCTCCTACTCGGCAGGCGAGGCGATAGTCCTCAAGCCAATGGGTCGGATTGGACTCACCGGTGTATTTGGTGATGTTGGTTGGTGCGAGAAAACAGGGCGGAAATCTCACCTTGTGGACCTCCGACCTGAAGGCCTGGGGTCCGACCCCATCGGCGCTGGGACTCCGAGACAGGTCGTGACTGAGCCGAAAGTCGTAAAACTCGGGAGTTCGTTCCCAGCGTGACTCAGCGTGATTGTCGCTCATGGCCAACCATCTGGAGTGGGTGGTGTGGCGCGTGTCGCGGTCCCCCCGATGTTCGATGAACATTGTTAAACTGCTCCTCAGCTATTTTTCGATTCATGAACTAACAAATAAAACAACACAGGAATTCCAAGAACCTAGTAGAGAATGCCACCCCTTACCTGCAGGTGTATGGATGAGTAAACCCATGGTCGTCTTTGAGTTCGAGGGTGGCTTCAATATATCTGCTGGAACCCAAACGAGTGGCGTCGTTGCTGGAGCCCAAACGGGCGTCGTCGTTGCCGCTGCCCAACCAAGTGGTGTCTTCGCCGGCGCTGTTGCCCTCAAAACGCGGCCCTCAAAACGCGGCGTTGCCCCTGATGCCCTGGATTGAGGTGGACACGACATCCTGGATTGGGGTGGCACCATTGACAGGATGGCGTTCTGGATGGAGGCTAGGCCCTGCCTGTTGTGGCTATGTGGAAGTAATGGGAAGGATGGGTTGTTCGGGAGAAAGAAGAAACTGCTCCAAAATTGCGCCAGGCGCAAATAAGGAATCATATTTTGGGCAGGTTCAGCAGCGGGAGATTTGAGTATTTGACCAGAAATTTGGGCGGGAGGAGTTTAATGGAAATTTGGGCAGGAAGGAAATATGGATGTGCTACAGATGGCCAGAAATTTGGCCTTTTTGCATTAATCCTCACGTTGATTTTCTTGGCAATCGTAAACATGTAGGAATGTTGGTTCCGGCTAGAATCGTAAACATGTAGGTATTGGCCTTTTTATATTAATCCTCATTTTATCTGCTATAGTTATGATATAGGATAATTGTACTACTTCTATTTTTAAATTATTGACACCATTGACTTCTAACATCAATTTTTGACCATTCGTTTTATTTAAAAAATTATTCTATTGTGTAAAATTATTAATCATATTTTAAATACCATTATTGATAAAGTAAATAATAACAAAAAATTTCACGTTTGAACAAATTTTTTTAATAAGATAAATGGTTAAAGTTGAAGTTAGAAGTCAACGGTATCAATAATTTAAAACCGGCTGGTGTATTTTTGTTGATTGAGGTTGCAAATGCATTGAGATCAGTTGGCCAATCCTTTGATATCTGTCTTTGTTCAAACGAACATGGCAGATTTCTTATAGATGATGATCATAGCAGGGTGCATGACTAATAAAAGCTTGGATTTGTTCTGCATGCATTCCAAATTGAGTGAACATTGAGATAATGATAATTAAAATATTTCTGAAATAATTATGCAAAATGTGGGCAACCTAGTGGAAGTCTATTGTGAAAAAATGAAAAAAGAATCATTTATTGCAAAGTAAGAATGCCCTCTCTATTTTCAGTTGCAATAGTTTATGAAACACTAAATGAGAACTTTGAAGGAGCGGTGAAGGGCCGTGACATAACAAATTGTGATTACTTGAATAGGCTCGTATTTTGCATCAGTTGAGTAATTTCAATATGGAGATAAGAGTTATTTGGTCGCCTGATGAAGCTACATGCTGCCATCACTTACGGTGTGACATGTGCTGGTGTGAAGATTACGTGTGTGTTTGAAAATGGGTTACATGTTCTGCTCAAAGTAACGTGGTTTCACTTGCTCTCCTGGTTCAGTTTTAAGTTGATGAATGAGAAACACTCCAGATGTAGAGGTGAAAAAAGGCTCGGCCCGCAGATCTTTTCACAAACTAACTCGATGTTTATTAAATTTTAGTTCAAAAAAAATACTCCCTCTATTCTCAAATTGATGTCGCCATTGACTACAAATATTAACTTTGATCATTCGTCTTATTAAAAAAATATGATAAATTTCAAATATTTTATTATAATTTGCTTTATCATGAAAGTTGTTTGAAATACAACTTATAACTTTTTAGATTTAAATTAATTTTTTTAATAAGATGAATAGTCAAATTTAATGTTTGTAGTCAATGGCAACGTGAATTTGAGAATGAGGGAGTAGAAATTAACCCAATCCTAATATGATATGACCCTCACAATATTTAGTTCATTTTCTTTGGCCCATTTTAACCTCTACCCAGATTTGGTGGTAGTGGTACACTGATCATATGCGTTGTGTTGCCTTGCTGAATCTGATGACTGCTAAAATTGAGTTGCCTGCCTCTGTCTTCAAGAAGTCAAATATTTAATGGTGAGAAGAGATTTGAATTATTTTATTTTCCACTTTCAAGCTTTTGGAGTGGCTCGGAAGGCTGATAAACATCAATTGGAGCTGCACAGTGGTACAAGGCATACACCTTGCTGTTTGACAACAAAAGTTCTCTCACTGAAATTTGGATCAGTTACGTCTGTGCTTTCATCAGTTTATATGGAACCTGTAGCGCACATGTTCAGAGAACAATGTGCTCAGACATATCAGTCGGCATCCATGCCATCTGCTAGCTCTCAACGAAGTACAGCATACATGTTCAGAGTTAAGAGGTTTGAAAGCCAAAAATCTTCCCAGTTCTCCATTGCTCCAACCAAACTTTTTCAGAAGTTGAACCTGTAACCCAAAATGCTAGGAGTACTTCGTAACAAACAAGAAATTTTGCATTAGAACACATACTTCGTTATGTTGAGAATGAATTATTTCTCATACTGTCAAAATCAGTAAATGCTTATTGGTCAAAAAATTCAGTGATACAATAGAACACATACTACTCTCTCCATTTTTTAAATGATGTCGCCGTTAACTTTTAAATTCAACTTTGACCATTCGTTTTATTCAAAAAAATTGGTAAATTTTATATATTTTGATATAATTTGATTTATCATTAGAGTTATTTGAATCACAACTTAAAATTTTACATATTCGAATAATTTTTTAATAAGACGAATGGTCAAAGTGATCGTAAAAGTCAACAGCGACATCAATTTAAAAACGGAGGGAG
>BCLG01005742.1:1396-22801 GCA_001602295.1 Zoysia matrella | reverse complement strand
TATCTGATCTGAAGAAGTGATCACAGTTGAAATCAACGTTCATAATGGGTATTTTTCAGATTGCTCTACCTGCCATTCTGCAGTTCAAAAATACAGATTAGAGTCCCCCCTCCCCGAAACACCCCCCCTCCCCCACCACATTTTGTAACTATGGACGACCTAGTAGTTACTGTAATGTCCTCGTGTCCATATCTTTGCAATTGCTTGTTTTCATTTGCTCTTGCAGACATGCCTTCATTGTAGCTTTATCTGCTACCCTTACACCTTTCCATATTGCCAGTGCTACTCTCTCTGCCACGAATTATTTAATTTTGTGTGTCATTTTTTTTCTTTTGGTGTACTATTGAAAAAGAACAGGTCATGAGTTGTGCTGTTCTTTGGCGCTAATCTGACATATAAGTGCATGCAACAAGTTTCAACCTGAAGCTTGTATCTTCTGAATTATCCTCTTCCTACTGGTGTAGTATCATCGAACATTGTATTCTATATATTACTCTATTTGTGTCAAATGCTTAGGTATTTCTAAAATATATTATGCATAATAATCCAATCTTCCGGAGAATTAGTGCTTGCCAGACAATATACCTGAAACTCTTCCTGTGATTTGAGTTTCTTCGTATGAAGAGTGAGGAGTGATATGGTTAAGTTACTTCACCTGGATTTGTCTTACAAATCACATCAGGTTCATTAGTTTCACTAATATTTTCTTGTTCTACTTTTCAGATTTCCGTGTTTAAAAAATGAATGGGTGTAAGCCGGGTTTGGTAGCAATTACCAAGAGGAAATGATCCATTGGTTTGACCATAGCACCAGAATGGCTGGAACAAAGCCAGTTATTGTTCAGGCTCATACTGATGGTATACACATCGCTCTTGCAATTGTTTTCTTTAATGTTTTCACAAGATTTGTTGTCGGGTTTCCTCTTTAAGTAAAGTTTTCATTATCTAGCTGTTTATTTTGTGTTTTACCTTATTCAATTTTGTCCAGGTTTTCCAGAAAAGAAAATCATTACAGAACTGAAGAAATTCACCAATCTTGTGGAGGAAAATCTTGTGAGTTACTTATAAAGATCAACTGATACAAATTCTGTACACTCATACAAGCGAATGAATTTGAAGTGTACGCCTTTGGGAGCTTCCTGTTATGACTCTCGTACAAAAAAATAAGAAAGGGTACACAAGACTACATGTAAACTTTAGCTATTAGGTTATGCTAGCAGGAAAACAATACAATTTTAAGTATGATATTCTCTGAATGATCCAAAGAAGAAATAGAAAGAACAATGCATGTATTTCTGTTTGGTCTGATACAATTGATACTTATCCTGATTCCTGTTTGTGTTTTTTGGGGTTTGTCTACAGGCATCCAATGAAAGTTCTTCAAGCGGAAAATCAAATGCAACCTCACTGAAAATATTATTAGCAAAAGAGATGGCTAACGAAGTGGAACCGAAAAGATCAGCCGGTGTCATTGCCAGATTAATGGGTCTTGAGGAGGATCTACCTGTTAAGGAATCAATTGTACGCCATGCCAGAAGTGACACCCCTATAGACTCAGACCCTATAGACTCAAAAGCAGTAAATAAGGCACATTGGAAAGAACATCAGTCCATAAGGTTGATGACACAAGGTTTCCAACAATTCCATGAATATAAAGATGTTTATGAAGTATGTGAAGATCAATCAGGAACTAGCTTCTTCGAGGATCAAACTACTGATAAATTATTGTATTCTGAGAACAAGAGTGACCAATCAGATATTGTGCAAGAGAAGTTCATGGAACCGAAATGCTTTGTAATGGGAGATAAGCTCGCTCATACAAAGGATTTACAAGAAGGCCTCAAGATTCCAAGCTCAAATAATGATTCTTTGCGTGGATTGCCTGAAGGGTTTAACCCCAGTTTGTCAAGGCGTCTGAGCAGGCTTCACACAAACCAAGCACCACCGTAGACGCACATTACAGTGCTTAAACCAGTAAACTCTGCTGAAATTAGTGGCGTTAGGCAATCCCAAACAGAGCGAGTTAACAGGCAAAATGGATTGACGATGGGACATTTCCATCAAAGTGCCAGTTCAAAGGAAGAAACAACCTCCCAGTCAAGTAGAATAATTGTTTTGAGACCTACCCCTGGGAAGTCTGGCATATCTAAGGCAAAGCTGACCCCGAGGACAACATTACATAAATGTAATAGCCTCAATGATTTAGCATATGAGACGACCATAGATCCTTCAGGTCTAGTGCACTGGCATGATGGATATCATCAAAGAGATGAATCTTTATTATCTTCTGCACAATCAAGTGGCTACATGGGAGATGAAAGCTCATGTAGTGATTCAGATGTTGGTCAGAGTAGTGGTTCTGAAATCGATTATATTGATGAAACTGGTGGTAGTAGTGATTCTGAGGGTTGTTACCCCCTGAAACATTCATGGAATTACATTCGAGGGGATGAAGGTCCATACTCAGTCTCTTTCAGTGATGTCGCACATTTTCCAGATTCTTCAATTATCAGGGAAGCCAAGAAACAGCTTTCAGAGCGATGGGTAACAGCGACCTGTAAGGAGCTTTGTGAAGGGAAACAGCAATCATTAAGGAGAACGCGCACCTTAGGTGAGCTGCTCTCTATTCAAGAATCAAAGAACGAAATTTGCACCGATGGGACAGGACCTGTTTCTACAGAACGGTCATGTGGAAAGGAAAAGGAACCTCCAGGGCGTTCTACACACATAGCTTATGGAACTACAGCAACATCTCCTATGAAGTTGCCAAGAGCATACTCTGCTCCATTGATTTTGCCCATGTTTGATAACATGGCAGCAAATGTCCAACTTTCAAATCCTGATAGCTACAAACAAAAAATTGTTGTAGTTTCTGATAAAGGAAAACTATCTTTCAAGGGAAGATTTTCAGATTTTTTCTTGTCTAAAGGTAAAATGCCAAGGCAGAAGAGCATTCATCATACATCTGATTGTTTTGCTGAGAGGGTTGTTCATAATCGGCTGGTGGATCATGACTTTAATCGGGATGCCAATCAAAAAGCAGTCCATTGTGGAGACAAAGTTGATAATTTTTCCATGCAAATATCAACTGACACGTCAGAGGTAAGCTTTTCGTGTCATGTATAAATTATCATGCAAGTCTGATCTGTGATGTGCTTTTGTTCTAGTTTTCTCTTGTCAGTGATTGCTTCAACTCTTGCCCTTATTCCTGTTGAGCATGTCTGTTTTGTACTTTTGCGGTTGAGCATGTTGACTTATGACTACCTACTTATTTCTGCATAAAAAATAAATATATGAACCCCTGTTTTCTTGTGTCGAAAAATATCTGATGAGAAATTGCATGACAGAGAACTGCTTCAATTGATGTTACTGTATCATCAGACTGTACAAGTGGAAACACGGATAGAATAGGAGATGAAGGCCTAAATAGCAACCCAGATCAACCCAGCCCTACCTCTGTTCTTGATGGACCCTCTGAAGATAGCAGCTGTAACGAGCCTGAAAAATCTGGAAGAACTTCCAAGAGTGCAAGTAATAAAACTTTTTTCCTTGTATCGAAGTATTGCATTACTCAGTCTGTCTTATATACCGATTGCTTCTGATAACCTTTTCCGTGAAGCAGTATCAAGATCTTCAGCAGCTGAGGCTGTCGCTTGTTCCTTACCATGGGACAATAACACCGCAGAATCGCAGTTGCTTCGCACCCGAAGGCCACCTTCTCTTATCTCTGACGCAGATACAGACGAGTCAGAATCCCATGTCCTCGTGCAAAATATAATGTCATCTTCTAGATTGGGCGGTGCACAACCAAGTATGGCTTTTGCTGGTTGGCATTTACCCGAACACCCTGTTGACCCGCTGCTGTGCAACAAAATACTGGAACTGCAGGAGCAAAGTTCCTACCGAAGGCTTCTGTTTGACTGCGTGAATGCTGCTCTAGTTGAAATCGGCGAGAACGCCCTGCTCAGCGTGTTCCCGTGTAGCAAAGCACGCTGGAGGACCCTGAGGGATAGCTCGGGCCCTGATTATTCGAGGGTAGAAGTCTGGAGCATCCTGAAGGACTGGATTAACGGGGCACGGATGTTTGTGGTGAGCAAGAAAGGCGACGCTGGAATCAAGTGGAACAGAGTTGTGAAGCAGGAGGTTGAAGGGAGGGACTGGGTGAAAACGATGGTTATGCAGGTGGTTGACATCGCGGAAGAGCTTGAAGGGGGAGTGATGGAGGAGCTTGTGGAAGAAGCTGTCCTGGATTTCTCAGCGTGCTTTCATATTATTTGCAGGTCTGGGTTGGTTACTTAGTTTCCATGGAACAGCTAGTCTGTTCATGTTCTTGTTTAGTTGTTTTGATATCTCCTCCTTGATCGTTGTATCTTCCTGCGTCCCTCCTTTATGTATGTTTTTCTGGCTGGTTCTGCTTGTATTTTGAAGTCGATGAAATCATTGTAACTGTGCATTAAACCAGAAATTTTGTGAAAAATAGGCGAATCGAAGTTTTCATGGTCACATGCTGTTTGTACACTAACACTCTGAACTCGAACTTAATCCGGCTGGCATTCCACATGAAACCATGGCGAGAATTGTTCCGTGTGTGAATTGTGACGCTGCGTCTGGGGCCGACGGCCTTCGGGGCGCTCTCCCGTGCGTCGTCCGAACCAAGCTTCGGCGTTGCAAGTCATTTCTTCGACGTACTGAACGAAACGGGTTCGGCTGCTTTTCCTACAAAAATGGCATATCTGTATTCCTCTCGTGTACTGCGAGCGCCGGCAGGTGTACGTGTGCTGCGAGCGCTGCTGAGCGCCGGCGTAGGCAACAAGAGGATTTTTTCAGCATTGTGTAGTCAAGTGTCATTCGAAAAATATAAATCAACGGTTAGATTACTCTGATTCGAACTCACTGAGTATTGTTTAAACCTATTTGTGATAGACTTAATTTCTATCACTTGACTGCAACTGCAGATCATGCTGATTTTTTCTTTTCTGTGGTGTCAAATGCTGCAGGCACGCTGATTGGGGACGTTGAAATGCACGACTGCTGCCGGCCTGTGAGATGCTCATGCTCCAGGGCCCTGATAGCGCTGTGCGCGGGTTCGTGGATTGGGCTGCGGTTTTGGGGACAAGCTTGTTAAACCTCGTAGCGAATCTACTAGAATTGGGCCAGGGCTTTTCCAACAATGTGTACTGTCACACTGATACATGGCCGCGTCTTCTGCTCTAATCCGAACATTGGGACCTAAATCAGCTAGAGATCCAAGGGAAACCGAGGCCCGTAGTCACTCAGTAAACTGTAAGCTAAATATGGGTAAGGCCCATTTTCGGATGATTATTCAGACCAACTTTTGTATCAGAGGATCAAATTCGGTCCACGGTACTCGATCGGTGCATGCTTGGTAGAGCTTATCTAAAAGGCAGATTTTAAAATATCACTTGGTCTTACCTTTTACTACAGGATTTAACCACTTAGAATTATGATAGAATACCTTCTTTATGTCTTAAAACTTATTTATTTTAAAGAATCATTTCACATAATTATGTATGAATCACCTAATCTTCAAAACAATGTTTGATACAACTTTACTGATTCTATGCTCCGCCAAAGACGCCCCTAGTCGTTACATTCATGCGTCATGTCACCCACAACGAGCCCGCATTGTCGCTATGCAAATCTGGCAGCTCACAATAGTCTCAATAAAACCAATGCAAACGCGACAAATTGTCCGGTAGGCCGAAGGACGGAAGTACTCTAGTGCATCACATGACGCGCCTTCGCACGCTAGATCAACCCCGCAGAACACAACAACCACGGCAACGGACTCGAGCGCATGCACATGCAGCTACGACGCGCTCACAAACACGAGCGAATACGACCGAGGCGCGCGGCCCCCTCCGCTCTCGCTGTGCCGTCTCGGTCGTGCAGGGTGGCACATGTCACGTAGCTCGGGTCCGACGGAGCCCAACCGCCCGCGCTCCCGTGTCCGTGACGCATGCGACGAACGCCTCGGCGCGCCGGTGATCCGCGGGCACCTACGACGTGCGCGCCTGGCGACATGCGAGGCGCCTCCGCTCGCCGTAGCCCCGAAATAATGCGGTCGTTTTGTTCGTCGCGTCCAATACCTCCAGCTATCTCGGTCGGTCGGTGCGAACCGTTCCACACCGGCATCACGACGAATGACATCTTGTTGGTCGCTCGTGTGCCGTCCGGTGATCCCGTGAGGCGGTACGGCTCGGCGTCAGGCGCCTTGCGCCAGAGGTTGGCCTGCCCTAATTTGATTTGAGTCTGCTCGAAAGTCGTTGCTAAGGCAATGCGAGCTGTGTGCTTTGGATCGGCACGGTGTCCTGCGATCTCTTTCAATTGTCAACCCTGCTGGCGATCGGTGTCGGGCATATAGATACCAACAAATGTATAATGAATAGAAAATGGCGTTGATGAGAATGTGGGAAGCGGTAGTACATATTGCATCCACAATACTCACGTTTTTTAGTTGTCTGATTAATCGTGATTAATCAATGTATTGCTTGAGTGTGCTCGACTTAGATGCTCGACATGACTTCATTTACTATCAAATCATCTGTTGGGCGATTAATCACTATTTTAAATGGCTGACGACTTAGCCTAGTCATCGCCTGCTAGCGAATCAGACTCACTTGGTCCATTAGAGTTACACAAAACCAGCATCATATATTCTATTTTCAAGTAAGCCTGCTAGCAAATAAGGCAAGAGCAGACTCTATTTTCAAGTAAGTAACTTGTACAACATCATATATTCTATTTTTAAGTATAATTTGGAGTCTATATATCATAACTTGTCTATATCGATCTGAAGATGACATAGAAGAGTCGACCGACTTACTTCGATTAGTCGGTCTAAGTCACCCGACTAATCAGGCTGTATTGTTGCTCTGGCGACTCAAATTGACTCACCGTCTTAAAAACATGGCACAATACTGGTCAGTCAAGAAAAGGATGCCATGTTGTGGCAATTTTGTTCATTTGGTATATATTTTGACTCAGGCTTTGAGTCCACTGCTAAGCTTTGATTGTGCAATAATAGTCACAAAATAACAAATGCTGCTATGTTATGGAGCTTACGAGAACTTAGATTTTATTTTATTTTACTTTCAAAATGGGAGAGCGAGTGGTATTCGACAGTATGGAGAAATGTTATGATTGAAAAAATAGACTGCGATCCGACAAAGTTTGTGGAGAGATACAACCAATGGAAAGGGGACCTGGAGGTTTCAGTAATGAAACCAGGGAGACCGGGATGGCTGATGAAACTAGAGAGGTTGGGATGGCTGTTGAAACCGGAAAGGTGAGATAAATGAGAGTGAAAACGATCTCATCTGAGGCTGCCATTTATTGAGTCACTGACACAAAAAACTCCCCCTGCAAAAAAAAAAAAAACGGGGCACCTGTCAGCCGTTGGATCAGTCGATCCAACTAATTCAGCTGCGTCCTCAACTGAGGTCGTCGGCAGAAAATCCGCTTTACCGGAGAGGTTGGGACCTGGATTGCAAGATTTGCTCATAAGATGACGTTTGAACACTGGCATGCTGTAAACTTTAACTGTAACACTTGAGACTGTTCATGATTTTGGACCTCGGTCCTCGGAACAGAGTTGACATTTTTATTTCCACGTAAGACTTCGGTCGTTGAACAGAGCTGACATGTTTGACCAAATCCAATGACATAGTATAACTGAAAGTCTGAAAGTAGTTTTAATGAGTAAAGCAAAACATGGAACATTGGAGGCCGAATTAAAAATCGAAGGATGTACTGCATGACATATTTTTCACAATGGATGTAGTTGAATAAAAGTTAAAGTGGGATCTAGATGTCACAACAACACGTAC
Organism: Zoysia matrella; assembly: GCA_001602295.1. Lineage (NCBI taxonomy): Eukaryota > Viridiplantae > Streptophyta > Magnoliopsida > Poales > Poaceae > Zoysia > Zoysia matrella. The sequence goes on along the minus strand of BCLG01005742.1, from coordinate 14,952 downwards.
AGAGCAAACAGAGAAACACACTCACGGGAACACCAACACACAAGAATACAATAATAATCATACAAGAGCATGCAAAGATGATGACACGACAAATACAATGCACGGCTCTGTGTCCGTTTCTGCATGCCGTGACACCTCACTCATGTAGAGTAGCGTACGTTACGTAGCTGGAGTAGTCCCTGGCCTTCCTCTCCGCCGGCGCCAACGCGTTCGTGGCAGATGCGGCGGGGCACGTCACCTGAGTGGTCGCCGCCGGGCACGTCTTCGGCTGGCTCTGGAACGCGGCGCACTCCGCCGGGCGCCTCTGGTTGGCGAGGCCCGGAATGCAGTTGTTCTTCACGTCCAGCACGCCCTCCTTGATCAGCGACGCGCACGCCAGCCCGACGGATGTGAAGTAGTTGCCGGACAGCGTGAGGTTGGCGAGGCGGCCGGCTGGCCCGGCGAGCTTGCAGAGCGAGTCGGGGACGTCTCCGTATAGGCGGTTCCCGGCCAGGTTCAGCTGCTCGACGCTGCTGAGACAGGAGAAAGATGACGGGATCGGGCCGGTGAGCTGGTTCATGCCGGCGTCGATCACGGCCGCCTTGTGCAGCATGCCGAGCTCGTGGGGTAGGCAGCCGGAGAGCTGGTTGTTGAGGAGGAGCATCTCGAGGAGGGAGTCTTGCAAGTTTCCGATCGATGACGGGATTGGCCCGGACAGCTTATTGTTGGCGAGGGCTAGGTAACTCAACTTCGAGGAGCCGATATTCGGTGGAAAATGACCAGATAAATCATTGTTGTTGAGTAGGAGCGCCTTGGCATTCGTTGCATCATGAGCAACTACTCGCTTCTGCTCCGCGTCAATTTGAGCAAGGTGTCTATAGCGGCAGAGAATCTTGATACCGCTGATCTTGACGCAGAGGTATAAAAGATCTTTGTTCCCACTGGCATCAGCTTGTTGATAAAATGATCCACGAGGGACATCGATCAGGTCGTACCGGAAGGGGAGGTCGGAAAGGCTGGGGACACCGCCGCCAAAGTTGTTGGAGGAACCCTGGAAAAAACCCAGATCGGGCAGCTGCTCGACCAAGCCTTGTAATTCCGGCGCACAAAGGCCAAATCCATTGAAATTTACCGCCGCAATGGTAAGATTGCGGTCGTCCCCCCTTGGTGTTAAGCAGTAGAAACCAACGTAGCTCGCCTTGTTACAGATATCACTGCCAATCCAAGTTGACGTGATGTTCCTTGGGTCACAAGTGATGGTAGTCTTGAAGCGCTGTATGGCGACATGGGCATGGTAAAGCTGATCATTTGGGAAGTCATGTGGTCGTGGGATGTACACCGGAGGATGTTGGTATGTCTTGTAAGATGATTGTGGGGGAGCAGAGTCTGCTACTGCTGTAGCAGTAAAAATAAGGACCACAACAAGGCTCTGTGTCGAGAGATACCTAATGTCGTAATTACCGGATCCCATCTCTAGTTTTATTGAGCTGGTCTAACCTTGTGTTCCTTAAACAAGGGAGTAGTATGTGCACAACAATAATATATATAGAGTTTCTCGACAGCACTACAAGACAGAGCTGATAGTGAACTCGCAATAATTGACAACAACCTTTTTTGTAACACCCGCATTTAAGAAAATAAAAAATTATACAGAATTTATTCTTTCTCAATTCTCAATCGAACTCTTTCTTTTATAAAAAATAGCACTCAGACACACCTGCACATATTACTTTTTAAATTTGTTTAAAATCTGAAATTTCAAATTAAAAGTCCGTGCTGAAGTGCTAGCTTGGATAGTCATGTCAAGATGCTTGCATTTTCGTGAATCACTTCTCATTGAAGAATCATATTAGGCAGATTTTAAAATAAACTCAAATGAATATAAACCATTCATTTACGCTCATCTTGAAGATTAAATTGTTTTTTTACTTTTTAAGAGGTAAAAGTTGTTTGATAATTATTAATTGTTAAATAACTCAATTTGAAAAATTATTAGTGAGTTTTAGTATGTGAAGGTAATTAAGGATATATTTTCTCATATAAATCAACAGCTAAAATTAAAATAATGTGTTACCTCTTAAGAGGTGAAACAACATCACTTGACCCTATTTAAAAAACTCTCATATTATTGGAAAGAATCACTTTTAGAAAAGCTACACCAAACATATACATCGGAGCAGGAAAAATAATCACTTCGTAGAATCGTAAGCTACAATCTTAGATCCTAGCTTCTTAATCAATTTTAGAAAATCACTTTACATAATCAAATAGAATAACATGCTCTAAAAAATAGTAGTAGTAGTTTAGCTTCATAGATTCTACCTAAGAATCAGTTCTGAAAGTTGCGCCAGACCATCCTAAAGAAAAAGAAACGAGAGAAAAATTAAAGTGTCATCACAGAATCAACATGATTTCGACAGCAATGTCTATTTGTAAAATATTCATAAAATTAAAATTGGTGACATTTTATTATCAAATTTTGGAGGCAAATCTATGCAACAATGTACGTATTCATGGCTTTATCATTGTTAATCGTAGTAGTCGTTGCGTTCATGCATCATTGCATCAAGCGTCATGCCAACCGCAAGAAAACGGCATTGTTGCTATGCAAATCTCGCCGCTCCATAGTCTGAACACAAATTGAAAGGCGACAAATTGTTCCGTAGGCCACAGGACGGAAGCACTCGAGCGCACCACATGATGTACGTCTGCACGCTACTCAGACCTCTTATTCTTAAAAAACAGCTTCTTAATAAAAATGGCTTTTCTAAAAATAACTTTTTATAGAAAAAATATAGATTCTTCGATCATCAAGTTGGTAATTGAATCTACCCCTTCATCGAGGATGGGTGAACGATGGATGATCACGTTGCCTCTCATGGGCGGCTCGGGCGACAACCCTAACCGCATCACCGCCGCCACCCCCCCCCCCCCTTCTCCCCAGCCGCACTGCCGCCAAAGGGCTCACCGGCGAGCTGCGCAGGCTCAAGGACGGCGGCAGTGAGACTCCTCCCTTTCCCTTTGCCCTCTTCCCCGCCAAGGAGGTGCCCCACACATTGAGCTCAAAGGGAACCTCGGATACGGTGGTGCTTGACCTTCTTCCTCCTCTCCAAGGCCGGATTTGTGGTGGCTATATATGGTCGGATTGGGTGCTGGATGTTTGGTGGCGCGCACGGCGACCTCCAGTGGGCGTCGGAGGCGATGTGGGTTCGTACAGTCGGGATGGTGCATGCGCTGCCAGCCGCGTGGAGGGTGTTGGCTTTGGAGACGGTGCCGTGGTCGAGGAATGGACTTCTAGGCTCGCTCGTGGTGGGAGTGGCCAGATCTAGCACTTCTACAACCAGATCTGGTCGCTTGTCGGAGTTGCCGACCTGAAGGGCACCCTTCGTCGTGGCAGGTGGGGTTGGTGGTGAGTTCCCAGGTGGTCGTAGCGGCTTATAGGTGGAGGCTGCCTGTCTCCAGTGATGCCAGACGGGTGGACTGGGCGGTGCCATCGTTCTCGAGCGTCTACCAGCAGGTGTGGCGGTCCTTCTGATGGATGACAACTGGATTCTGACATGTCTGCCGCTGTGTGGTGGTTAGTGCTCAAAACGTTACGAAAATTTTTCATTTCGATAACATTTCGTTTACTGTTTTTTATCGTTTTTGATAGACGAAGAAAAATAAAAATGGTATAGCTTTTTTTTAACAGCAGAATTCTCGTTTTTATTTTTTACCGTTTCTCTAAATACAAAAATAAAATCTCAGTTGAAAATGTTTTATGTCTCTTATTGATATATTATTGGATTGTATGTTGTTAATTTAATTGTAACTTGTATTATATATATTATAAAATTATTATATAGAGAATGTTCGATATTTATTTTATTTATATTTTCGACATTTTTTTCAGTTATCGACTGTTTTGCTTTTTTTTCGAATTTCAAATTTATCTGTTTATTTTTATTTTCAATTTTTTTGTTTCTGTTTTTGTTCGATATTATAAATATGAAAATAAAAATAATTAAGATGTTTTTCTGATCGTTTTACGGTAAGGTAGGCGGATGTGGACTGCAGCACAGGTGGCACGGTGACCGTTTGGTTCAGTTCGCTGTGCGGTGGCAATTTCAACGTTAGTGTGGTGGCGGTGGAATGCAGGGTGCAGGGAAAAGTTGCAAGCATGGGGACGAAAGCCTTTTTCTGACGATGCTTCGAGCGACAGCGGTGACGCATACGGGTGTTATTAACTTTTTGGGGGCGTTGTCACTCTTCCTTGTTTCCAGTGGGTTGCTTTGGATGCAAGCCATGTCTAGGTCCTTTGAACCTGTGTCGCACGCTGGTAACCCCAGCTGAACTTCTGTTACTTTGGCTTTCTATATAAGACAAGCTTTATGCTCTTTTCAAAAAACAAAAAAATAGCCATGTCTAGGTCAACCCCCCCCCCCCTCCCCTGTTTTGGGTCATCGCTGTTGTTTAGTTGCACTAGGTTGCCGCTATATGTCCTTATCCACGTTTTCTCCGTTCACGGTATTATGTATGTAATTTTTACAAAAATACGTATTACTAAAAAAACTCTGTAGCGTGTCATGCATCAAACTGAACGGAAAAAACCAACAAAGAGTGAGATTACTAAATAGGAACGTAGAATTTCACATGAATTATGCAGTAATTTTATAAAAATTAATTTAATTACATAGAAAAAATGATGAAAAAAGAATGAATCATGCGCTCCAAATGAAATTTTAATATGAACAAATAGAAAAAATTACCCTATAATTAACCGCACAATGTGCGATTATATACATCAAAAATTTTGAGTCCGGAGGGAGTACTTAGAAGATGAGTCGTGGTATCTTGTGTCAAACTCATCTCCTCTCATTTATTCTTTGACATATAAATGAAAAGTAGTTGCATGGCATTTTAGAGACGGCATATTAATTGTACTCCGAGGGCGCGTTCGGTACTGCTAGCTGCGGCGTTTTTGTGCTGTGCGTATCACTGTAGCAAATAGTATGTACAGTAAAAAACACTGGTTCGGCTGTCGCCGCGCAGCCACAGGCCGCCGAAAAACGGGGCCCAGGAGCTGGAGTACATCTAAACAACATAGTACTCGATCTTTTGACACTGAAGTTCACAAATAACTTGACACTTCACTTTTTAAACCAGCCATACGTCGCCTGGATTTCATGCATCTTCGCGGCCACTTCACTCATATTGATTCGGTCGCTTGGGGATTTACGCGTACAGGAAAGTCCCACTTGTACCAGAGATGTCAAGCATCGGTGAACTGCATTTTCCGGCAATATTTTCGCTTGAGTGCAGGCAGTGTATTCTTCTTGAAGAGAAGCATCGGTGGCTTGTAATATCTGTTCTGGGTAGTACTTCTGCACGAAGCTCACAATATCAACCCCGTCGGTAAACATAGGATCCGTTGGTCTTTTGCCAGTTGACATCTCTAAAAGTAACACTCCGAAACTGTATACATCCCCACAAGTCGATGGACGGTGACTTTCGGCATACTCTGAAAATAAGATATATGAGCGTTAGTGAAACATCACACAAAGTTACCAATAAGATGCGACATAACTAAAAAAGTAACAATATATAGAGCAATACATACCTGGAGCTATATACCCTATAGTTCCCTTCAACCCAATGGTACGTGAATCTTGAGCTGCTGGCAAGTTAGAATCGAGGTAGAACCTTGCGATACCGAAGTCTCCTAAATGAGCAATCATGTCCGTATCTAGAAGGATATTACTTGGCTTCACATCACAATGGACAATGGGCCTACCAGTATGGTGGTGCAAATACTCCAGTGCGTCCGCTATGTTAACAGCAATGCTTATTCTTTGAGATAAGCTTAAATTCTTAGCATCCTTCCCGTCCCCGTTGTGATGCAGCCATGTGTCCAAGTTTCCATTAGGCATGTATTCGTAAATCAGAGCCTTGAAAGGATTGCCTTGGGTGTCTAAGGTGGAGCATACTGTTATGATATCAAGAAGATTTCGATGTTGAATACCTCTCATTGCTTCGCATTCAGCTAAGAAACTTCTCTCTGCACCTCGCATCTCAAGGTCAAGGACCTTCACAGCCACTTCCAATTTTGATGGGATTAACTTCCCTCTATATACTGAACCATAGTTTCCTCTTCCAACCAGGTTAGACTCAGAGAAGTTGCCCGTGGCTTGAACCAAATCTTCATAAGAAACTTTTGGGAATTGCTCACACAAAGATAGTGATCCCATATGCCTTCTTCTTGGGTTCTTTTTTTCAACAATTATAAGATATATCAACAATATCAGTGACATGAAGCCAAATATGGGGATCAATACTCTGATCAAGTAGTACTGTGTTCTTGCTCGCTGATGGACACGAGGGCATGGTGGCATTTGTAGATACGATTCTCCTCCACAGAGGTCCAAATTGTCATTGAGGGAGACAACAGCACTAGCATTTTTAAACACTCCACCACATGGAACATCTCCTTCGAGATGATTATATGACAGGTCGAGCTGAGTGAGGAGTTGCAGATTACCAAGTTCTGTTGGGATGGAACCTGATAAATTGTTATGTGATAGATTCAGCAAGACAAGGCTCTTTATTTTCCCAAAAGACTTTGGAATGTTTCCTGTAAGAAGGTTATTATCTATTTTGACGGTTTGCAAGTCTTGGCATTCGCCAATAGAAACAGGAATTTCTCCTGAAAGCTTGTTTGATGAAAGATGTAGTTCAGTTAGCTGTTTGAGATTACTGACCTCTGAAGGTATTGTACCATCCAAATTATTGTAAGATAATGCACATGTGGTCATTGTAGTGGCACTGAAAACATATACAGGTATTTTCCCTTTCAATTTGTTATGGCTAAGGTTTAAATGCTGAAGAATTGGAAGGTTTCCAATGCTGGGGGGGATGGGTCCTTCAAATCCATTTTGAGACAGAGAAAGATTTGTCAATTTTCGAAGATTACCTATGGAAGGTGGAATCAACCCAATGAAGTTGTTTGCGTGAAGATTTAAACCTTCTAAGTTTGTAAGGCGTCCAGCCCATTCTTCTATTGAACCATTGAAATTGTTATTACTCAGGTCCAGATTATATAAACCTACAAGATTTCCTATGCTCGAGGGTAGTGGCCCTGATAAGTTGTTTGTACTTAAGTTCAATATTCCAAGACTTTTGGGTAGCTTACCTAGTGAGTCAGGTACGACTCCTTGTAACTGGTTGTTGAACAGTGTCAGCGTGTCCAGAAGTTTGCAATTGCTCAATGTCTCTAGGAATTCCCAGTTTTCTTTATCTTCTGCCCCAAGTTTGTTTTCCTGAAGATTTAGATAAGTCAGCTCTTGAAGCTTGCCAAAAGCAACAGGAATTTGGCCAGTGAAATAATTTTCCGATAAATCTATCGTATCCAGATTTGCAGCATTGCCGAGTGAAGCAGGGATGTGACCTTCAAACTTGTTCCGGTGTATGTCAAGCGCTTGAAGACTAGAGAGGGCGTCACCGATATTAGATGGTAATTCTTTGGATAACAGATTTGAGTGCAGGTCTAGTACACCAAGAGAAGTTTGATTAGGCAGAGCTGATGGGAGTGTACCTGAAAGTTTATTTTCATAAAGGTACAATGCAGTCATAACTGGGAGTTGCCAAAGTTCATCTGGAATGCTTCCTTCAAGGTTATTTTGGTACAAATAGAGAAATCTCAAGTCTATAATGTTTTTGAGAGTTGACGGTATAGTTCCATTGAGATTATTTGAGCCAAGGTTTAACGATTGAAGATTGGAAAGGAGGCCTATTTTTTGGGGGATAGCGCCCTCTAGCATGTTTTCAGAGAGGTCCAATGTCTGAAGATTAGAACAATTTGTAAGCGTATCAGGAATAACCCCCGTCAGTGAGTTACTTCGTAGAAGAAGGTTTTGCAACTGTTGGAGATGCTGAAGCAGGGGTATCTGGCCAGAGAAGCTGTTAACTGAGAGATCGAGTGTATCAAGGGATGTTAAATTTCCTAAGGAGGTGGTGATTGAGCCAGACAAGCTTTGGCCTGTAAGATTGAGCCCGGAGACGCGCCACGGTCGCCTCTTGGTGCATGTGACATACATCCACCGACAGTAGTGGATGCTGGAGTTCCAAGAGCTCAAAGCTCCATTAGGATCGCTAATGACGCCCTTTTTGAAATCGAGCAATGCGTGCAGATCTGCACTATTCTCGTGAACGCAATGGACGCTTCTAACTCCACAAGACAGGAGTATTAGCAATGCAAACAGTACTAGCATGGTGGATGTCGTCAGCAGCTTGGAGAAACACATAACGTGCACCTGCAAAATGTATGACATAAACTTGGTGGCATGCTTGTACTGGAACTACTTCCTGCTCATGTTATGATCTAACCTACTAAAAGAGGCATCAAGTTTCTTTCCTGAATATATAAAGTTATCTACTCATTTATACTTAAAGATGAAAGCATGAACTCCAAAAGAAAATCCGCTTTGTCGCAACTGTTAGCATGTTTTTTTACGATAGCGAGCATGGCTGAGTTGCAACAAGTTAACATTCCAATATTACTAGTAGTAATAAGTAGGAGAGAGAATTGGGTACCTCTGCTTGCCGGAGCGAGAGAACACGACAGTGAGCGGTGAACTTTGAGCTTTGGTCTGCTTGGCTTAGGCCCCAGGGGTCTTAAAACGTTTTACAGTAGCATTGCAGCCACACACATGCTTGTCTTTTCATGCCTTATCTGCGACGACCGGCATTGGAGAAGAGCCGAAGACCCCGAGTCCGTCAAACTCACCAGTTAGTTACTGCCACTTTTCAGCTTCCCTCTCCTCTAATCGCCCGCTGAAGTCGCTATTAACGCTGGAACGACAGGACTATTGTTGGATGTCCAGCTAGCCTTGAACTTTTCCGCAGGAACCAAATGGAGAAATTATGCGCTGATGTGACACTTGCCCTTGTGGTTTCGACGCTGACAAAATGATGGTCGTGGAATTGTCTAACGGTATAAGATTCTGGCTACCAAATTGGATTTGGTTTTGGGATGATGGAGCTTCCAGAATATATTGTGCGGGCATTATTCATCCGTTGGCTTTCTTTGACAGGGTAGCAAGTCTAGTCAACTTGTATGTGTCCGATATGGACAAGAATAGTCTGTCTCATACGATGCCGTGCTCCACAGGGTGATGCAAATGGTCATGAGTATCGTTCGAATTGGAGAAATATCTAGCAAAACATATTGTAGTTCAACGAAGAGTTATCAATTCGCGCAGTTTCCCAGAACCGCCTCTTTCAGCACGAAGAGACAAATACCTGGTCTTTGGGATTAAACCCAAACTCGACTAATAATTCTTCATAACTTATTTCATTCTTACTAGCAACTTAATTACCCGCCGCTTTTCAGCTTCCACCGTCGCCCCTAGCGCTGCCGTCGCTGTTTGAGCTAGACCAGATTGTTACGGCATGCCCAGGCACCTTGAATCCCAACTTCCACTGCGTGTCCAGCGCTCTCTACTTTTCACTTACGGTATTCATGTTGACAAAAACTTAGCTCGTGGAATGGTCTACTGGTATAATATTCTCGTTCCCAGATCGGGACAGGTTTTGTTTGTAATGATCAGGCTTCCAGAATGTGTTGTGTGGGTATGATCCGCTTGCGTTCATAGGTTATCTTTGACAGAGTCGCCGGTCAAGTCAACATGTTCGTATTCGATCGGGACAATAATAGTAGACTGCAACTTGCCGGGCGTCACACGACGTTGCTGATGGTGAATGTTGCTCCAATCGGAGAAATATCTTGGGATATATATATGAATCCTACAAACAGTGATACGATTTGGACTCTTTCCGTTTTTTAATTGTTGTCGCTGTTGACTTCTAATTTTAACTTTAATTATTCGCCTTATTAAAAAAAGTTTGATAAATATTATATATTTTATTATAATTTATTATATTAATATAGGTATTTTAATCACACCTTATAATTTTATTAATTTAAATTTATTTTTTGAATAAAATAAATAGTGAACGTTGAGTTTAAAAGAACGGTGATAACACTTAGAACGGAGGGAGTATGTAGTTTCCAGAAACCATTGTTTGTGCACGAGATGGATATAAGATATTCTCAAGAGTCAAAAAGATAGTCTTCGTGTTGATTTTTCTAAAATTTAAAAGTTTGAATTCATGTTAATTCTTATTAGTATCAGTTTTGTGCACCAATGCTGAGACATAATCTTGAAGATGTTGACCTCTTTCTGTATAGAAATTGGCGGGACATAATTCGCCCTTGTGTACGTAGTAGTGCTGATGGATATGCTACTCCGCAAGCGCAAAAACTTTAATTTAGCTCTAAGGTCCATTTTCATATGACCGACCGAAACCGATCCTGATCACTCATACATGGAAGGACCTGTTAGTAGTTAGTAGTAACTTAGTATACGATTTGGTAGGCTTAAGGAAGTTCCTTCAGTTCATCGTTTGCGTAGGAGTTGAGAAAGATGAAAATAGTACTCTAGGTTTGAGAAGCCCTTTATTAGCATGCATAATGGACAGAGATAATTTTTTAATTATTTTTACTTGAATGAACAGGAGAGGTAAGCCCCTACTGATTACACTATATTAATAATTGAAAATTTCAAAAATACAATCTGAGGAAAACAGGAGACAAAGTAAAGAAAAGCAAAGCTATACAATGCTACTGTGTCAGTCCTGACTTTCTTCTTGCTCTGTGCAGCAACAGAGCATACTCATGATGAATCGACCATTGCATTTATCCATGTGGGGGTCTTCTTTATTGCTGGGACTGAAATTCCAATTGACACCCACCATGCCTTTGCACAATAGCATTGCATGAAGAGATGTGGCAAAGTTTCCTCCTGTTGTCAAACACATAGATCACAGTATATGCATGGTTCCAACTCCATATTCATTCTTAACTTTTCAATGTATCATCAAACTCCACTAAAATTTATAGGCATTTTTATTGCTTAATTTCGGTGACCATATTAAGTAATTTCGAGCCTGAATTTGTTATTGAGGTGTCAAAAACATTCGACAATCATGAATCCCTTGCTAAACTCGTGTAAGTATAGTCTAAACTGCGGAGCACTGGGCAATAGCTTAGTTGGTTGAGGCGCCTGTTGTGCGTCTGAATCCACCTGAGTTCGATTCCCCATCGGCACATGTGCTCACTCTCCTTTCTTAATAATCTGGGAGTGCTCCTCCCTATGGTTTTCGTGGCATGAAATTTCATTTTTTATAGTCTAAACTGCACGCCCGACAGCATGAATCGATGCTTGCATCAGGATCCCGGACCCGGTGCGTTATCAAAATAGTACTTACAGCTTTGCTTTCTGGTGCACCAAAATTTGGAATCTCATCGCACCTAGTGGCTAGTGCCAATCAACTGAGTAGAGGTTGCATCAGCCGCACACTGTACGAATCTCCCAAAATCGCAGAAACCGTCGCTCAGAAGAAAAAACCTATGCGCGCTGGACACCGTACCATCGATACCTCGTCGCCCCGCAGCCGGCCACCGGACCTGTACGCGCACGAGAACGCATCCACGAAACGCTAGCTGGCGGCCAAGGCTCTCGCGTTCGCGACACGGTCCTTCACGGGGCTCCGGTGGCGTGGGAGCAGGTCGGCGGCCGCGATCATTTCCGTGGCGCAGCGCAGCACCACCATCTTTGTTCGATCCGTGTTCGTTCTGTCCTTCGGCTCCTCGCCAAGTGACCAAACAGTTTGGATCGGCTCGAAATAGCCAGAGCGAGGACGACTGTCTCGCTCAATAATAGTTGTTCGTCACCAAGTTTCCGTATTTATAGCTCTGTCCATTCATCTGTCATTCAGGGCTCGAAAGCGTCGTCACAACCACCGGAATCAAAATGAGCGGACGGTAGCCAATTGGTGCTATGTTTCTTTCTTAGGCGATGATGAGAAATCATGAAATTTGGTAGCGTTGTTTCGGGTGGATTTTCCATAGCGGTAGTTCATCAGATAGAAAAATTCATCTACATTGATGAAACGATTGAATAAGGAGCAGTACATATATCTGCTTTGCCGGAGCCCATAATCTCTGCTTAGTTTTGGTTGGACCTGGGTTCGAACTGTAATTTCTGGGTGGGATTCTCAGCTGTCTAAGGTCACAGGTTTTACATTTTAAAAGAAAATTTTAAAGATAAATCCAAACGAACGTGAACCGTTTATCTACAGATCTCGAGGAATGAAACAGATGTACACCTTACCTGAGCTTGACCGCATTGGAGCCAAGAGCCTGAGAGTCAGCCAAACTACCAGTTACTGTCAGTATTCAGCATCCATTCGATTTCCCTCCCTCGCGAGGGCCGTCGATGTTTGATCTGGATAAGATCATTGCGGCAAAATCCAGCTCACGGAAATTTTTTACTTGGTACAGGATTCTCGTATCCAATTCCATCTTTGTATTTTCGGCTGTTCTTGCTTCCAGAATGTGGCGTGTGGACTGAATTGTTCGTTGGTTTTCCCATAGACTAGCAGCAAGTCATTCAATATGGGTAAGAATGTTTCTCACGATTTTGGTGGCGGTGTGCGTTGTTCATGCCAGTGAAATAGCACTGCTACCGACAAACGATTAAGCCGAGAAAAACACTTGCCTTTAAACCTGATGAGGAGAGTAGTACAAGTTATGTCACTTACGATACATTTTGTTTATCGACTGATTTACGATGCTCATTGTTTAGGAGACTCCATGCCCAATTTCTGACACTCGTACGTACATACATATCGCATGTGGAAGTCGGAATGAATGGTGACTCGAGCCAAATAATCTGTCAAAGAAGCCCGTCATGTTTAGACTTCAGACCTGGGCTTACGTTACCTGTTTCTGTTCGCCATCGTGCAGCCCATATACCACGCAGACCACCCGCAGGTTGTCTGAGTGTCATATGGCCCAAAACGAACGGCCCAACCATCAGGGCGTGCTCGGCCTTTGTTCTGCCACAGGGCCGCAAGCCCGCAGTGGCGACGTGACTCCCACCGCACTGAGTGCGAGGGGCCGACTCGCCGAGTCCCTCCCTCGGCCACTCCCCCGGTGCCGGCGCGGCTGGCGGCAAGCAGCAAGCGGCGGCGCGTCACCTGAGGGCGGCCGCGTCACCTGAGGGCGGATCGCAGCGGTGCGGAACGACCCAGCACAGCTTTTTCAGCGGTATGTGCACGATCTGAGTAACCCTTACTTTTTTAAGTGATTATAGTTTGTTTGCTGGTGATTACAGTTTTGGAAATTGAGGGGTCTGAGCCGATTTAGATAGGGTGCATATTTGCAGCCCAATTAGGCGTGGCGCTCAGTTCTGAACGCGGATTATGTGCGGTAATCGACATGAGCAGTGGTTCAAAGATGTTAGTATTACAGTCACATATGCAAGACACTGCCCTTCAAATATAGCCATTGATCTTTACCAAACCCATTTCTGAACGGCTACAAACCAAATTTTAATACTAGGAGATAGACGTGCTCACAACTTGCGTTGCCTGCCCGCCACATACAGCTTTCAAGCAGGATAGCTCAGCATGTACCGGCCGTGTGTAATTTACCATCATTAGGCCTATTGTATTCAACCTCCAGAGAAGCATGACTT
>BCLG01005741.1:0-13445 GCA_001602295.1 Zoysia matrella | reverse complement strand
ATATTAATGGTGAAGAATAAGAAACTTTAAATTTTAATATTAATATATTATTTTCTTAAGTTAATATTTTTTTCTTAAACCATAGCGTTAGCATGGGTATCGGGACTAGTTTGCCTAATTGCTTAACAACACCAAATTCATGATATAAGATTTAGTATTTAGACATTCATCAATGTGAGCACTATAATCCATCCTTCATATAACTCATATGACCGAAGTAAACTCCAAGCAATACAAATGCCATATATGTATTTATTTCGGTCTTTATAATTAAAAGTAATTTTAACAATTGTATGGCCATTTGAAAATAACCTTCATAGTATGAACAATATTTGTACTTCCAAGGGTTAAAATAAAACCAAGAAGGATAAGAACAAATATATAGAGATGGCTCTAAGTCATACGCATTGGTGAAATAGATAATGAATCAAGATCAAAAAATGATCAATAATCTTGATGATTGGGCACATACCTTAATTGTTTCTTAGCCTTTCCTTTTTTCTGCTATCTTCTTTGCACCTATCACTTGACCACCATTATTGTCATGTTCTTGCGAACTCTTTTTTTAAACCATGGAATACCCTTCTTTAATAACTCTTCCACACTAAGTTCTTGCATTTTCTTTATTTTCTAATTTGAGAAATTGAGTTGACCTCTCGATTGCGTTTTTTGTTCTGAGAATTGGCAATTCTAATTTGCTCGTGGGCTCCTCTATCTTCTTTAGTTTAGATCTGACATCAAGAATATCAACACTTGGTTGTTTCATCCCTATGCCACTAAAAGCTGAAGTTTTTGAAATATGAATTGGCTTTTCATCACCTAAATTTATATCTGAACTTCCTTCCTTGTGGTCATCTTTTTTGACACGATAAACTTGCTGAACCACTTTTCCACATTCTCTTGAGCTATTGACCGATTTCTTATCGAAATGGTCTCTCGTGCATGGTTGTTTTTCAGTGGTTTGCTTTCTTATATTTATATTTATATTTATATTCGTCCCTAGCGGAATCATCAAAAAGTGTGTTGACGCTAAATTCCGACGACATACTGAGAGCACTAGGTTGTTCAGGTCGCAACTGATCAGATCAGTGAATCTACTAGAATCAAAACTTCCGGTTTGGCAAATCAAAACTTCTGGTTTTCCTTGATCGGTTCGAGAAAGAGGTAGATCTCACGATTTTACTGTAAAAGGCAGCTAAGTTTACGACCAAACCTGCAAAGAGGTAAACCATGTGCTTTCTTGACGAAGAACAATTAGTTTACGAGCAAACTAGCAAAGATAGTCAAATCTCACGCCTAGGAGGGACCCCGTGTGGATGTGAGCCTCGTCCGATGTGCCCTAAATCAGCCAGCAAGCCCTAGGACGCCATCTCTGGTCGTGTAAACCCATGGATGAACAACATATAGAGGTTGGAAGAGAGAGTTAGGGTTTGAGAGGTAAAAATGTAAAGATATGATTGGAGATGTGATTGTTGGCTCTCAATTGATTGTGGCCCTCTCTTTATAAAGAGAGAGATGGACTTATCCCGTGGAGAGCCGGCAACAAATCAAAGATTACCCCTTTCCTAAGAAACAGGCACAATCGAAAATAGGTATTTATACCCTTAGCCGAATGGAACTAGGTACCTCACCGCATACTTAATTCACCTTGTAGTGTCTTCATCATGTAAAAGTTTTCATGAATCACCCTCAAGTTCTGATTCGACTTCATCAAGTTTCAAAACACCAAGAGCCGAATCATTACTTCTGGTCAAGACCAAAGCTTTTGAAAGTGAGAATCCAATATCATTGCTTCTTTGGAGGTAACATTATCAAGTTCAAGCATCGGTCTTTCAGTTGATTCAAGACCTGATATTTGAAGTTTGTAAACATAGACTCTCATGGATGAAACATTTTTTTCCTTCATCTCACTTAGTGGCCCAGTACAGTCTAACGTTTTGGTACGGTCTAACGTCAACTCCACTGCCTGTAAAGGTTCGAGGTACCTCTGGAAAACATGAGATCTTGTGATTAGAAGATGTACATGTCCTTGAGGTAGGATTTGATTGAGCGGGCCTCCGCTCTCTCATCAGTGTTGAGTGCCGCCCTGTGCAAGTGACATGTTGCTATCTGGTGTTGTACCATTCTTTCTTCTGCACAACATTGGGGAAGAAGGGGACATCTGCATACCACGCCACCTGTGAGAGACAAAGCCGTGTATGCTCTCGTAAACTGATGCGTGCATAAATCAGGCTCTGTTTGTATATAAAGTGTTTTTGGAGTTTTGAAAGAATACCATGGTTTTGCAAGATACTTTGGTTTTAGAAAGTAAGTAGGTACTTGGATGTAATAGATTTCCTAGTTTTAAAGAATGACATTGGTAAAAATGCAGCTATTTTGGAGTTTTCAGAACTCTACTCCTAACCTCTTTTTTCTAAACCATAGTTTCGCTCGATATTGGTTTCTAAAATCATACTCCCTCCATCTCATATGATTTGTCATCCTAGCCTTAAGTTTTTCTAATTTACTTATTATCCTCGCATCTCAATACATCTTTCTCTATTCTCAATATATCTCTATCTCTATTTCTTTTCTCTTTGTTTACAGTACATCCCATGTTTTCCACCCCTCTTATTTTCCGTGCCCACTCCTAAAACGTTAGGTAAAAAGGAACAGAGGTAGTAGTTTCTTAATACTATGGTATTAAAAAACTAAAACACCCAAATAAGGCCAGAATTATATGCCTGGTAACCTAGCAAATATATGTATTCTCTCCGTTCAAAATTATAAGTCATCCTAGAGTCTTCTATTTTCCTCAAATTATATGTCATTCTTGTTTTCAATATAATTTTTCTTTTACTAATACTTCTCTATCTCTATCTCTATCTCTCTCTCCTCAATTTAAACCTATCTCCCCCTTTTTTCACTCTTCTTAATTACATACCCGACTCAAAGCAACTTATAAATTAGCACAGAAGTACTATATACTCTGTGCTCCAGATACGTCTAATGAAGGAGGGAGCCATGTCGGGAGCGTCGGCGTGGCTGTTTCTCATCCTAGGATGCCCGAGCCGGTGGACGTGGCCGCGCCGCTCGCCTGTGGTCCCCAGGTACGGGAGCACAGTGCACCTTTGCACATGTCACTTCATACTACAACGTGATAGCAGCACGTCGGATCCATTGGATGGTCGTCTGTGACCGTCTAGTGGATCTTGTGCATAATGCATAGCTGTGACGAGCCAGATACACTGCGAATGCCCTCAGCTAGCACTACGAAAAAGGACACAGATTTGCGCGACGGGCAGAGACAACGTTCAACACCAGCTTTCCGTTCATGGCGCATTACACGGGGTTTCATGTGGAACACCAGATACTCTAAAGGGCGACGGGCAGAGACAGCGTTCAACACCGATTTTCCCTTCATGGCGCATTACACGAGGTTTCATGCGGGGCACCAGATACTCTAAGGGGCGACGGGCAGAGACAGCGTTTAACACCGGCTTTTTGTTCATGGCGCATTACACGGGGTTTCATGCGGGGCACCACTCCTTTGGATGCAAGGGAAGAAAAACATGTGGATTTAAACCCCAAAGGGAATTTTGCACATGCATATGGCACCCGCTCCCCATTGGGGATGGAAACCCTCAACAAAGGACAATTCCCAGTCTATGTTTAAGAGACTTGGGGATTAAAGTCCCTATCATTTAATAAATATTCAAAAAATCATAATAAATCAAATAATCTGAAAAAGTTGCTAGAATTCATAAAAAAGGGTTGTTGTTAATATTTCACACATACCAGTAACAATTGTACTGATAAAACCATTCAACCACATGATTAAAGTACTAGCACAACACAATCATCCACTGCTTTATTACAAGAAAATTTAATCCCCAGCTGGCAATCCAGCAAATTACATCAGGAGCTATTGATCCGCAACACATCTCTACAGACCGGAACTGAAGCTGATGCTATCCTGTACACATCAGGAGTCAACCGAAGTAAAAGATTATAGTAAAACAACAATCAGGCTAGAAGGAACAGAGCAGCAATCGGCACCGACCACTATTAACTATTTTTTAGGAAAGACTCGAGACATCCAGTGAGTAGGGCTGTCAATGAGCCGAATTCGAGAGCTCAAATTCAACTCAAGCCTATCTTTAAGTCAGGCTCGAGCTCGGCTCGATTTAAGCTCGACAATAAAATAAAATATATAAATATTATTAAAAATAATATAAAAAATTGTTTTAAATTATAAAATTGATAAAATTAGCTATTAAAGTATAAAAATAATAATTAGTCCTCTTAACGCGCTTTACCGAGCAAGATCGAGCTCGAGTTCGACTCGTTTAGCTTTCAAGCCGAGCTCAAGTCGAGAGCTTTTTATCGAGCCGAACTCGAGCAGCTCGCGAGCTCAACCTTATTTTGACAGCCCTAGTGAGAGGTTTTGTTGAAGAGCATGAACCTAGTCGATTTCTAGGGAGCACCAGCCACCGGTTTTCAAAACAGACGTATATCCATTTCATTTTTGTTTTCATATTTATTTTATCGGACGAAAACGAAAATGAGAAAAACAATTGAAAAAATATGAAAAACTCGAAAACAAAATAATTTAGACGGTAATATATCAATAACAGTCAAAACCGATAATTTAAATCAGAAACATCATAATTACACGACCAACACCAATATCTGTCGGTACAAAATCATATTACCATCCATAATAATAAATCTCTAATCTCATACCACTGACCTATAGGATAAATTATGACATAAGCTCAAGGTCTCAAAGATCCTGCTCTGGTTCCCGTAGCAGTACCCCACTGGAACTAATTGGACAAATTACACGTAGGCCACAGTGTAGGTTCCGTCTCCTGCGGTAGGGCTATCTACCACTGAATGGGGCATCGCTGCAGGCCCGCAATTACACACACACAGAGAAGGTGTTGGTTGCGAGAGGATTTGTAGCATTATACGGCGCGCGGCGGGGGTAGTGGCGAGAGGATACGATGGAGCTGGTGCTGCTTTCGCCGGTGGCCCCGCGCCCAGGGGCGCGCATGACAGTCGGGCAGGCGTCAGACGGCGGGCAGGAGATGAGGTCACGAGCGTCGGGCAGGCGCTACCACGGGCTGCAGTGGCATGGCCGCTTGGGGACAGGGCCGACCGACGGCGGTGGGCAGGGAGGACGGCGGCTGTGCGCGCGGGTGGAGGCTGGGAATGGGAGGCCAGAGGCGAGCGCCTGGGGGGCGGGGTCGGGAGGCGCGAGGCGCTGGGGTAGGGTTTCGGCCATTTTATTTGTATGTGCCAGGTGGGCTTTGGGCCGCGCGGGAAGGTTGGCAATGTGGGGTGGGCTCTCCACTCTAGTGGGCTGGATTCCCGTATAAGTTTCAATGGGATAAAAAAACAGGACTATCCCGCGAGAAAACGGGATCCAGCCTAAACAGGTGTGAAAATGGTTCAACTATTTTCGATACCGTATCCTGTTTTAGTTTTTCCAACCATTTTTATACCGAATCCCGTTTTAATTTTTCTCTTTTTATCCTGTTCATATTTACAGATTCAAAAACGAAAATGAACAAAAATTTTTAATTAATATGGTATACAAAAGCCGGTTGAGACAGAATTTTTCGTCCCATTTTCATCCCTAGTGCATGGCCACACGGTCCTCCGCATGCCGCACGGCCTCCTCCATGGGTGTACTGCTCTGTGACGCAATGATTTATAATTACGCAAAATTTCATAATTTTTTGAGCATGTTAAGTACTCTCTTCATCTCAGAATAAATGTTCATTTAGGTTTAGCTTTGACCAGATTTATATAAATATAAATTATATATATATATATATATATTATATTATAAAAGTATTTTTTACGAAGAATTTAAAAGTACAAATATTAGATTTTTAAAGCTAACCAAATCTATAGAAATCGTTAGTCAAAACTAGATGACACGAAACCCAAACGAACACTTATTTTGAAACGAAGATAGTATTTGTTTTTTAATATAGAATAAAGTGAAGATTTGTTGGTTGTCCATGTCAGTAGGTACACACCACGTTGGCTGTCCACATCAGCTAGAGCAATCACGTGGACATCCACATTAGTGAAAACCGTTGTCCAAATCATCTGAGCAAGAAAAACGAAATCAGACTTTTTCCTTTCTTTTTTTCCCCGTGGATTGAAGGGGTAGGAGCTGGCCTGGCCCCGAAATTTTGTGGCCCGTGGTGCATCCAAAAAGCCATCCGGGTTAAGAGGGGAAGCTGACCCATGGGCTAACTTTGCCTTGTGGAATGGGCTGAAATTCCCCAGGGATTAGGTTCCCAAATGAAGCCTAAGAGATCGTGGTGTTGTTTAAAAAAAATAAAGAGAGATCGTGGTGTTGGATGCGCGCTCGAGCTGGACGTCTTTTGAAAACAAGGAAAAGTACATGCTGTACCATGATCCTGCAACTAGCACGGCGGCGGCGGCGTGCTGGCAGAAACCGGCAGGCAGCTTCCACTTTCCCCGCCAGCTGGCTAGATTCACTATCTTACGAACGGCGACAAAAGACAATCGTGGTTTCGTTCCTTGGGATAAGTTGGATGGACAGTGCTGGTAGCACATCAGGGAGCAGTCCGCCGGACTGGTGCTGGACAACATGCCCATTGGTCCGTGCATGCACCGCTGGGTCCTGGGAAGCCTGAAAGTGAAAGGATCACAGGATTGCCCCGGCGCCTTGTCCCTGGTCAACGACCAACGAACGCGCAGGGCCCGGGGAGGAGGACACGAGGCTACCATGGCGGCGGCGCCGGAGGAGAGGAGCCGCGCGCCTCGCGGCGCTGCAGCTGGGTGACCACGGCCAGTGGGGACTACTGCTTCCCTAGCTTGGCGGCGCTTCTGTCGCAAGGGATGATGTGCCGAACGGTAAGTAAAGCACGTACTCCTGGCGAGCCAAGAAGGATCCGTCTCTCCCCTGTGACTTGGTAAATCCTGATTCAGTTGCACCTGGAGAATAGGATCCAGTCACGGAAAGATCCACTGACGAATCTAAAGCTCCTCCTTGGCATACGCATGCACTAACAGATTCATCACCGGTGGTGATAACTGATTACTTCACTCCCTCCCATGCGCCGATGAGGATTCGAAATGGCTATCGATCCCCTTTTCTCTCCAACGATCCCCTTTCTCTCATACGATCAGACGGCGACTACTGCCTATAAATAGATCCTCGTGCGTACTGCCTTCGACGGATAGCACACCATTTCGTCCCAATCCATATCAAACAAGATGAACGCGACACAGGCAACAGTCTGCTGCCTTCTTCTGGCCGTGCTCGTGCTAGACGCGGTTCCAGGATCGAACGGTTCGTGATCTTACTTCCTCTTCCTTCTCGTATCTCTCTTCGTTCGATCCACGACGCATGCACCCGGTTAACTAGTTCCAGTGCAAGCTACACTTGCAACGATTCATAGATCTGTTTTGATCCATGTACTCATGTGCAGCCAACAACCTCTGCGGCATCACGACGCCCTTCATCCCGTTCTGCAAGGACTGGATGTGCGAGGTCGCGTGCATGGGGGAGTCGATGCTGTTCCTGACCAAGCTCCAAGAAAGCAAGTGCAGGAAAGGAGGGATCACGGGATGGTGCTACTGCAAGTTCTGTTAATATATAGTAGCCTCCTGTTCCTAGTAGTTTGCAATAGGGTCGAAGGCATCTAGACAACCTGCTTCGTTAATCATTTATTTTTCTTTTACGGTCTCGAGTTAGTGATTCATGATACAATTCTTTTAGGAATAATTTAAGGCAGGTAGCTGCTAAGTTGTTTCGGATCGCTATGCATTTGGCATCCCAATGCATTGCTACATGGAGTACTTGTGTACACGTATTGATATAATCAGACGTACCATCAGTGTCAAGTTTCTTAGTCAATCAACTTTTTATTTTGCCCGTTGATTCGGGGATGTAGTTACAAATTATCCAATATGTAGGCTTTTTATAGATATCGGGAAAAAAAATTGTTCACACTCATCTGCTGCTGAAATTAGTAACCAAGATGGATTCATTCACCCTAGCCAGTCTAATTAGAGATCACCCTGATGAAGATGCAAACTAGATGCCAATTTTTTATGGCAATTTACTGTATTTGTTACACGACTTGAGTTACTTCTAACGTTCTCTAAGCATCATGTGAACAACGGAACGTATCGTTAAACGGCAAAACGAGGCTACATGAAATTCCATGTTGGGCTCACACAATGTATCATTTCCTTTCACGATGGAATCATAAGCGATAAACGATGGGCTAAATATTTGGCTTACGTGGCCTCATCATCCGGATTCAGTCCAGACTGATCCAGACGAATTCAAGTGATCCAACTACAGTAAACAATGCATCACACAAACACGAAACCAAGAGAAATCTAACAGTGGCCTGTAAAATAAAGAAAACTTTGCTACAAAGCTGTGGACACTAATTTTGCTGTGAAAGCAATTGCTACTGCTCAGGGGACTAGATCCCAACCCTGGATCCTCATCCTCAAACAATAAGAGACATTTGATCCAAACTACAGTTAATTATCATCATTATCATGTTTCCTGTAACGAACACACCACTGAAAGATTATGTATGTGTTTCATTGTCAATTTTTGAAGGGTACAACACACTGCTCAAGTTTGGATCTTCACTCCGGGAAATACCAAAAAATTGCCGCTGGTAAAGTTGTAGCTCCTGTTGGTGAAGTCGTGACTGTCCTTTCTTCAGTAGACAGTTGGACCAAGCTGATCCTCAGTAACCTTGTCAGTAATGATACAACAACATACAGATGAGAAATGAACTACAGAATAAACAGAATAAATGAAATTACAATGGAGAGCCCCCAGAAACACAAAACTATGCTTGTCTATTCGTCCTCATGGTCACAAATTGTATGCGAAACTACAGCCTATATGTTTATACCAACTTCATTAAAAGGGGGTCTCCAATGGACATCAACCGAATCACCTTTATAAAGTCCATCTCATTCATCACCTTTACAGGGAAAACAGCAGGCGCTTGAGCTGTATAAATACTGGAAAATGTTTCATTAGCTGCCAAGTTGCTCTTAAATACTGTTCCAGCGAGAGCGTCAGAGTCAAAATTTTGTGGTGAGTCCATCGCCAAGAAGAACATTGGCACCGCAATCTTGTGATGCAAATCTAAATCACCAACAAGACCCACAAGATCACCAAAGTCCTCAACAAACCTCCGGGGCACATAGAACAGTTCACTACTGCAGAATGCAATCTTATCTTCACTCATGCTTTCCTTATAGCTTGTCTGGAAATGAACAGGGGAACTGCCAACAACTTGCTTGACCATTGCACCTTGCTTTACAAACCATTCCTCTTTATTGCTCTTCAATGGAACGGTAACCCAAGAGTGTGCAATCTGTAACATGAAAAGGTAGAATATGAACTCTACTGTATCAGGTGCACTCATGGGTCAAACATGTGGTTTAAAGACAAAGATAGAGTATACAAACCTTATTTGTAATCCAGAGTTTCTCCTTGTCGGCCTGCAGCAGGTTCCAGTAGTTGAGGATCATGTGGTCTTGAAGGAAGATAAATCCATCAGCACCACTGTATCTTGCAAACACCTTGGGAAGATACCTGATGAATAAATGTAAAAGTCACATCATGATTGGACAAAATTGTCTGAGATAATGTTGTACACTTGCACACTAGCGCAGAAACATAATTCAATATCAATTCCACAAAGAAACAACGTATAACTGCTACTTAGTTAATCATAACAAATATCTCCCAAAAATTTTAATCCTAACAAATATGAACATAAAGAAATTGATAACACTATGTTTAATGTTAAAACGAAAAAACAAATTGTTTTTTATTTCTTAAACAGTATATATATGGTATAAGATCTCATGGACAAAGACTACAGTTCTTCCTCAGAGCCAAGTGTGTGCCTGTGGAGATTTGTTGTGCTTAGATCCAACTAAAATGATAGCACTACATTTAGTGATCTTAAACAACCATGGTCAAATGAACCAAGCAGAATTGCTATCTAAACAAATGACAGGTCAAAACAACTAAGAAATTTTATTAGCGGATAGACCAGCTTAAAACATAAAAGTAACATCCACTAGTAAAACTTCTACATTTACTTAGAAGCAGGACCACCATTGCCATCATGCATTGATTCCACATTAGGTTAACAAAAGAATCCCAACAAATATCTTTCAAATGTGGACACGTGTGCTCAATGTCTAAAAAACACATTTGTTAATGTTCAAAATTGGTGACATCTTAAGAAATGGGTTAAGAAATTACCATATAATAGGCTGGTTGAAGATAAGGTAGAGCATGAAAATAACCTTAAGTTGTTAACATCAATGCAATTCTATTGATCAAGGAAAACTCAGCTACTCAGGAACAGTTATAGCTAAGAAAAAGCTATTGGGGGTAGTAACACTCACTTGTAAGCATGTGACAGAGCACAACGTTCAACAGCAAGCTCTGCATTGCTATGCTCAGCAAGAATGATAACTGTCTTGAAAATTCTTCCATAAAGAAGCCTCCACTCAAGTGCCGTGCGATCCACAGGCCCGCTAACATGCATGATCATCACAACATTTCCAAAGTTCTTTCTCCACTTAATAAGGTTTCCAATCTCATAGTTCACTGTGCCAATCTCATCAACCCCAAGGTGCACAGATGGCAGCTTCTTGGGCACAAACTCCTTCATGTCACCCTCTCCAATTGTTGCCCGCTGCCTGTCAATTTCCAAAGACATGAGCCTTGGCTGACGATACCCCACAGCAAGCAGGTCTTGCAGCCAGGCAGCTGTTAATCTCACATCTTTCTCTGTCCAGAACCCTTCCTCAGCCATGGCATAGCTTAGATCAAGAATCTTCTCAAACAGTGTCCTCTTGTTCGACCTCCACTCATTCAGGAACTTGATCAAACGACCAACATTCACGTGCAGATCCTTCTCCTCTGCAAATGGATATGCCTGGACATGGTCCTTCCTGTAGATAGTAGGTGGATAGAAAGCCACATACCCACCGATCTCCCATAGGATCCGTTGTGCCCAGTACCCACGGATCACATCTGCCGCCATAGAGCTCACTGATACTGGCATCATGAGCCCCCAGAAAGCTGGTGAGTGGAATAATGTATTGAATGAGTTCACCGGGGCCATCATGCCTTGTGGTAGAGCCACTTTTGGGGCTTCAGCGTCAAACCTCAAATCGAATGCTGAAGTTGGTGGCTTTCTAGTGAAGTAGAACACAGCATCTACATCAGGCAGCCCATCTGATAATCCCTGCTGAATGAACTGCCTGCCACTAAAAACCTCGGTGTAGAACGCCTCATGGGCCACCTCCCCAACCTTCTCCAGTGGCAGCCCCCGTGGCCATATTGACCGCTGGCCAAAATGAACGTAGGGGTTCACCACCGTTCGATTGGGATCTGCATGGCTGTACTGGAGCAGCACGGGGTGGTTGGTGACGCCAGATCCCAAGTCCACATCAAAATGCTTTCCGAGATCGTTCCCCGGCACCTCGGCGCGGTAGTCGGCATCGAAGATCACCTTGGCCCCGTGATGGATGGCGAAGAGGTAGCCCGCCGTCTTGCGGACGTGGGAGCCGTACGGCAGGAAGTCGATGGAGCGGTAGCCGAGCTGCGCCTGCAGCTCGAGGGAGAGAAAGATGGCGCCCTTGAGCTCCCACCCGGCGGGCGTGTGCGAGTCCCCGACGGCGAGGAGCTGCCAGCCCTTGACGCGTGCGAGCGCGGCCAGCGCGGCGGTGGGCGCGGACGAGACGGCGAAGATAATCCAGCGCTCGGCGCGGAACGACGCGAAAGGGGCGCCGGCCGCAATCGCGAGCGGTGGGACCTTGGACCAGGCAACGTCGGGGTAGGGGAGCTTGGCGGGCCCGGCCGAGTGGGAGGCGGAGCGGTCGAGGCAGAGCAGCGCGGCGGCGTCGGGGGCCGCGCCGCGGAGGAGGAAGACGGCGGCCGCGGAGACGACCGCGAAGAGGAGCAGCAGCAGCTTGGTGGAGTGCTCGGAGGCCCAGGTAGCGAAGTCAAGGTTCTTGGCGAAGGGCCGCGGGTGCCGGCGGTCCGCCCCCGGAGCGCCGCGCGGGGACGAGGACGGCTTCCCGCCGCCTCCCGCCACGGCGGCGTGCGGGGACGGGCGGTCCTGGACAAGCATGTCCTCCTACCCCTAGGCCTCGTCGCCGTGGAACGGATCTAGGTACCGGGTGTGTTTTCGGTTGGGGATATCGGGGGGTAAGGCGCGAGATTTGTGGTGGTTATGCTGCTGGCCGGCGGTGCGGTGGGCGCCGACAGACAGCGCGGAGGAGTAGGTCGGGGGATCGGTGTCGCGGTGGAGTGCGGCGTCGCGATCGGCGCAGGGGATTTGAGGCGCCGGCCCGGCGGGTATCGGTCCGGAAGCCGGGAAGGGGAGTGGAGTGTTCGTTACTCCAATGGGAGTGCAGTCAAGAAACCGGTTTGGTCTCAAAACCGGCCAACACCGGTTTGGGCCGATTTTTGCAAAAACTGATATAGGAAACCGAAAAAACTAAGCAAATTCAAAAATCATATTTTTTATAGAAAACTGATCAGATTTAACGGTTTACCGGCCTGTTTTCCTGGTTACTGGCCGGTTTTTTGGGTTTACTTTTTTTTTAATTTGAAATCAAATCGGTTCGAGTGGTTTTTCACCAGATTTTTCGGTTTACTGGCCGGTTTGATCGGTTTATCGGCCCGTTTGACCGGTTTTTCAATTTTCAATTTTTTTTGAACTTTAAATTTTTTAATTTATTAAACCGAAAACCAACCAACTTTTTAAACTGAATCGAACCGGTTTCACCGAAAACCATAAAAATCGACAGATTTTGACAGATTTTGTAAATCCTGAGTGCAGTAGGTGGGTTACTTTGAGCCACTTGGCTATGCACAGTCAATTGTCATCAATTTTCATCAGTAAAATTAACATGTGCTGGTTAATTTCTTGATGAGTTGACTTACTTGGCTTTATTCCCTTAATTTTAGAATAAGTTTTTTTATATATTTTTTATATTAATATTTAATCATTCGTCTTAATTAAAAAGATTATATATTATTTAAGTTATTATAAAATATTTTATTATTAGAAATATTTTTAAGCATGATTTGTTTGTTTTATATTTTCATAAAATATTTAAATAACACGAATAGTGATATGTTGATTTTTAAAAGTAAAAAATGTCACTTATTTTTAGACAGTACAATTTATTTTTATACTCACATTTCTTGATCCTATTTTTGTGAATCAAACATTTAAGTATACTATCGTTAGCTCAAATGATGATAGTTTTGTACTACTCAATCTCCAAGAAAATTATTTCTGAATGGAAATACATTTGCATGTTTTTATTATAAAATTAACGCATTTGGTTAGATCATGTACTTAAACCCTATTTGATCCGACTACTCTCTCCTTTCT
>BCLG01005740.1:0-23184 GCA_001602295.1 Zoysia matrella | reverse complement strand
TATGCTAGATTTTTTTTATAGATGGAGCAATTCCTCTTAGCTCCTTGGACAGATGTGTTATTCAGTCCTTTTTCTTTGTTTTATCAGGTAGTCGTAACTGTTGCTACTTTGACTTTCTTTTGCCATCGGCCAACTGTTATCGCAATAATGGAATTTATGAATGCTATCACCCTTTCAAATGTACCTGATACTGATAAAGATAATGATAAACGCTTGGACTCCGTAGAGGATAATTCCATTGAGGAATCTAAGTCTAATCTTGAACCGGAACCAGCCATAAAGAGATTACTAGATAAAGGTAAAAGCAGGGCAGTTTTTCATCTCACATCCAGCATGGCGGAGGCACAGATTTTGCTAATGAATGAAAACGGTGATCGTCTTGCTACTTTATCACAAAATAACCTCTCAACTGATATAAAGGTAATGTGGGAGACTTTTTTTGTTTCAATTGTCTATTCTGGATCTTAACTATCATTTGCACTATTCAAGGTGTTCACATCGTCATTCAGCATAAAGGCTGCACTTGGGAACCTTAAAATAAGTGATGATAGTCTTCGTAGCAGTCACCCTTATTTTTGGGTTTGTGACATGCGAAATCCAGGAGGGCAGTCTTTTGTTGAGGTGCTTCATGTTACTTTGTGTAACTGATTATGCTTTACACTATTTTTATTTTTGTAGAAAGAACACTTTTTATGACTCTATGGATAAGCAACTTTGAAAATATTGTGCAGATTGACTTCACGTCATACAATGCTGGTGATGATGACTATTGCGGCTATGACTATAGTCTCAAAGGGCAGCTTTCAGAAGTTAGAATTGTTTATCTCAACCGTTTTGTCCAAGAGGTATGTTGTTTAGTGGTCATCAAATTTCTTCATACTGCAACATGCCCTAATCTCTCTCCCTGCAGATTATCAGTTATTTTATGGGTCTTGTCCCTAAAAGTTCTGATGGTGTTGTAAAGCTGAAAGACGATGTGACTAACTCAGAGAAATGGGTTAGCAAAACTGATATTGAAGGGTCACCTGCCCTCAAGTTGGATGTTTCTTTCAGCAGGCCTATAATTGTTATGCCCCGTGGAACTGATAGTGCTGAGTAAGGATATTTTTGGCAAATACGAAAATTATTATTCTTCTATTTTACCATATATTAAGGATGTCGCTTTGGTTTGCAGTTTTCTGGAGCTCGATGTTCTGTACATAACAGTCCAAAATGAATTCCAGTGGATAGGTGGTGACAAGAATGAGATGAGCGCTGTTCACCTTGACATTATGACTGTTACAGTAAGTTCACATTGTCAACATTTTTCCTATTTTTAATTGGAGGGACACCATTAAAGGTATTTACTGCTTTTTTTATTCCTCTACTATTGAGTACAGCTGTATCTGTTCGGGTACACGTAGTCACTCCACACACACTCCCCACACACACCCACATACCCTGCGTACACTAACAAACCTACAACTACACATAACATCGAGGAGCGCGACCTTGTTGAGATCACCAGAGTCCATTGAATTCTGATGCGCGACGGGGACGCCATAAACATGCGTGGAGATGATCACTGAAAATAAAATTGGGATAAACCCAGCTGGTGAGACACAGGGTACGAGTCCCGGGACTTGAACTCCTGTGGGTTGCCCGCACAACCGCTGGGCTAACCATCAGGGCCGCGCCCGGTTCTCGTATTTACTGCTATTTGCGTCCACACCATGATTCATGATGTAGTTTTCATCCATACCATCAAGCTAGTGAATGACATATGGGGCCTGGTTTTACATGTCATTGATATAGGCTGGTGTTATACATGAAAAAATTGCACCTTAAGTGGTGCAGATGCAATTATTCCTGAGAATATACAGGGATTAGCCTGGCTAGGAAACGGCCTGGATCATTTCTATCTACAGTCTTTATGGAATCTCCAAACGACAAAGCTGTATGAACATGTACTTTAGGTCTTGTATCATACCTTAGTAGCATTTAGGTAAATATTACTTATTAGCTCGAAATTGATGGATTGGTTGTGCTATTTTTCATTGGAGCACATTGGACCTTAAATCTCTATTATGTAGACACATTATAACTGATCATTCTAATCACATTATAACACATCTTATTTTCATAATAGTGTCTTGTCTTATTATTGCATTTGATTCATTCTTCTAGCAATCTTACACACTTAATTTGCAGGTAAAGGACATAAATTTAGTTATTGGTATGAACATGGTCCGTGGCGAAACCATAATTCAAGATGTGGAAGGACTATCTTTTGAACTTCGCAGATCATTGCATGATCTCAGGCATCAGTTGCCAGTGGTGGAGGCAGCAATTAAGGTAGTGCATCTTCTGTGAATGTGTTTTAATTGTTAGATCCTGGTTAAATGTTTTTCTTTATTATCATTTTTTAAATAAGTACAGCCGGGGAAACCCCTGCTGTGGTTAAATGTTTTCTTTTGGTATAGACTACATTTATCTTGAAATAATGTTTTTCTTCTGGTTAAATGTTTTTTATTGCCCTAGTACCACTTAAACTCATTTTTGTTATCTATAACACCCTATAGGTGGAGGTTCTGAAAGCAGCACTATCCAACCGAGAATATGAAATTATATCAGAATGTGCATTATCTAACTTCTCTGAGACACCACGTTCTGTGCCTGCTCTGGATGATCCACGATATGGACCGTCCACAACTTCATCTCATGAATCAGCATCTTCTTCTGAAAGTACTCAAGACTTGTCCCAAGATACAGAAATATGGATAGCTAATAAATTTTCTGTCTTGGTAAATCTGGTTGAACTTTCTCTGCATTCAGGATCATCAAGAGATTCTCCTCTGGCCAGTGTGCAGGTACCCAATTTTTCAGTGACTGCTCCATTTGTTTTCCACATTTTTTCCTTCCTCTTGCTCTGATTTGTAACATAATCATGTCAAGAGCGCCTGAACACAGTTTGCACAATAATATACCATCCTAACCTCTTCACTAACATTGTTGTCAACACGAGACCACTAGAATATAGCACAGTAGGGGATTCTCCTACTGTATTTTCTTAAACAAAAAAAACATGAGACCACTAGTGGAATTGGTATCAATAAGTGTTAACTTTCCTAAAAAACTGATCTTACTTTGTGATAGGTTTGAAAGAATAAATTGTAATATAACAAAGTAACTCCTTCAATAAGGATTGTGCATTTATTAGGGACCAGCTTCTCAACAATAAACTGACAGTAGAAAAACATATAAACTAAACCCAGCATGTCTTCCAATAGAGAAATAGAGTGGGGTTGTTGCCCAACAGAATGAAAAGAACTTAACTTATACAGCAGTAATGAATCAAGTGAGCTTGTTGGCTTGAAGGTATTTGCCAATTTTCTTTCACTATATTGGGAGCTGCTGCATCTAAGCAATGTAAATGGTTAACGCATTCCAACAGGAAATGAAAAGGGATGCATGGACATTACGAGTATCATCTTAGTCGGATAAAATGTTCGTTTTTGGTAGTAATGCAGTATGTTAGCATGATGTCGAATTGGTATGTTTACTTGTTTAGTAGTCAAGAGTAACTTGAAAAACAGGAATATTTTCTTGCTTCTTTTGCATATATTGAAGCTTCCTGGGGTGCTCTTTGCTGATATATTCCATTACCCAGAATAGGACAAGTTTTGTCTCTTTGTAGATGTTTCGCATAGGCATTATAATTTTATAGAAGACATAAGTTTGCATCACAGTAAAATCTTCTGTTGTCAGGCCAGCGGTGCATGGCTTCTCTACAAATCAAACACACTCCTGGGGTGTTCTCTTTGCTGATATATTCCATTATCCAGAATAGAAGTAAAAATTGTTCTTTTTGTATATATTTTCGCATAGGGATTATAGTTTTATATAAGACATAAGTTTGCATTACCATATAATCTTCTGTTGTCAGGCTAGCGGTGCATGGCTTCTCTATAAATCAAACACACAGGAGGAGAGCTTTCTTTATGCTACTCTTAAAGGATTTTCTGTTTTTGATGATCGTGAAGGAACGAAAGATGAGTTAAGGCTTGCTATTGGGAAATCAGCAACAGTTCGAGATACGTCATCTGTTGATGGCGATGATAATCCAAATGAATTTGATTCAGGTGAAAGAAGGATACAGAAAGATCTAGGCCTTGAACCTGTCCCCTCAATGCTTATTCTTGATGCAATCTTCAAAAAATCTTCATCATCAGTGTCTCTCTGTGTTCAGAGGCCCAAATTCCTCGTGGCACTGGACTTCTTGCTAGCAATTGTCGAGTTTTTTGTCCCATCTGCTCGCAGTCTTTTATCCAATGATGAAGACAAGGATCTTCTGCACATGATTTCACCAGTGGTATTGAATGATCATATATACTACCAGGAGCAATCGACTTTTATTCTATCACCTCAGAAGCCCTTGATTGTTGATACTGAAAGATTTGATCACATTGTATATGATGGAAAAGGTGGAAAATTATATTTGCTTGATAAAGGTGGGAAAATTCTCTCAAGACCTAGCTCTGAAAGTTTCATTCATGTACACGGATGCAAGAGGTTACAGTTTCAGAATGTGACTATTGTGGTAATGCTCTTTGCTTCTCACTTTCTATTTAGTGGACATGGATCTTGAAAGTTCAATATCTTGCTGCAGAATGGTGAATTTTTGGACTCCTGTATATCTCTTGGTGATGATTGCGGATATTCAGCATCCAAGGATGACCATGTTTACTTAGTAAGAGAAAATGATGGTCCGCTGCTGACTCCCAGCAAGGAAACTGCAGAAAACCATGTTAAAAGTGCAAGTGCTGATTTATCAACAGAATTCATAATGGAAGTACAGGTATTAGTCCATGCTTGTATCGTAGCTATAGTTGGTGTTGTTAAGAGATATATTCTTTTATTAGTGAGAGATTTCTGTTGTGTTTCGTTCATATAATTACCCCATTGTGTAAGGAGCTTTGTGCATGTTGTACCACCATCTGTACTCTCTTTGGCCCTTGGGAATACACAATCTGTTTTCCTTACATGTTATAGAGCTAGGTTATTTTTAGTGACCCAGTTGGTTCTTTTCTCATCTTCCACCTAGTCCCCTACTGACCATGGCCAGACGGTGCATTTTCTTGGTCTGGCGGTTCATTCTCCTGGCTGACTACCCTGCATCCACCTTGGCCGCTGCCACTCGGCCAGAGCTTCCCTTGCCCGTGCCACCCATCTGACCATATTGCCTCCCTGCCGGCCTCATTGGCGGCTCCCCGCCAGGCAGCTCCCATGCCTACCTGCTCTGCTGCCTGCCAGCTTCCTCTGCCCATTGGGCTCAACTCAGCTTCCTCTAGTTCAATTGAGTGTACTAAAAAAAGTTTGGAGGTGATATAAGGGTCACAATTTTTTAACCTGCTGCGTTCACATGTGATTGCCATTTCTTAACTATATATTGGATTGTGGTGTGTTTCAGGCGATAGGACCAGAGCTTACTTTCTATAGCACATCAAGGAATGCAGATGAAAATTTAGCACTCTCAAATAAGGTTATTCATGCCCGCACTGATGCATTTTGCAGGTATGTGCTCTTTGATTGAACGTAGTTGTCTCCATTTATGACTTTGAATTCTAAAACATTCATTAATGTGAACAATAAGGATGCACATTTGGTTTTACAACCAAACTGGGTGTGTCTCTGTTCTTTTAAAGTAAATGAAAGAAGAGGGTTCATTGGGAAATGCCAGAAAAATCAGGGATCTAGGTCCACGTGCGACATTTTAATAACAATGTTTATAAGAAACATAAAAGGCTTGTCAGTGCAGTGCATACTGATAATTCATGATGGACCACTCTGTTTCCATTTTGTTATTGTATGCTACTCCCTCCATCCCAGAATGAGCTTCGTATACACTATGGACACCGAGACCAAGAAGCAGTAATTATGCCATGCAACAGCTGCTCGGTTACCCGCTGAAAATTGGAAACGTCGTGCGCTAATTACAACATGCAGTGATTCACACGAACTGCTGTTTAATGACGGCATGCAGCGGCTGCATGATTTGCTAATTAAGAATCGATACGGCCGGCTGCTGCATGTGCGCCGGTTTTGAGGAGACCACCTCGATAATAGGAACAAGCGAAGATGAAATAGAGATTAGTTTTTTGGCCTTAAACGAAGCTCATTGTGGGATGGAGGGAGTACTTGTGAATTAGATATAGAGATGCAAGTGTTTTTAAAATGGTTCTATAACTTTGATTCCTTTTTTGTATGACAGGTTTATAATGAAGGGTGATAGTATGGAGATGAATGGAAACATACTTGATTTAAAGATGGAGAGTAATGGCATCAAAGTTATAGAACCATTTGACATGTCTGTGAAATATTCCAACGCGTCTGGAAAGACAAATCTGCATCTTCTAGTTTCTGAAATATATATGAATTTTTCCTTTAGTATTCTCAGACTAATTTTAGCTGTTGAGGAAGAGATTTCAGCATTTCTCAGGATGTCGTCGAAAAAATTGTCATTGCTATGCAACCAATTTGATAAAGTTGCAACAATGCAAGGTGTGGCTTAAGTTGTTGCTCTATCCTCAAAAATCATAGTTTACAGTTCACATTCATCAAGACTAATTGAGTTATTTTAGGCAGTGCAAATGATCAAGTTTTCTCTTTCTGGCGACCACGTGCTCCATCTGGATATGCCATTTTCGGCGATTATCTTACACCAATGTTTGTGATTACTCTTCCATTATCCCATCTCTTTCTCAGCTTGCTTTCTTGGTGAAAGAGTTTTGTTAACATTTCATTATTTCTTTCATGCTAGGAATGATCCTCCTACTAGAGGAGTTCTTGCTTTGAATACGAACTTTGTAAGGGTAAAAAGGCCTTTATCGTTCAAGCTAGTATGGCAATCTGGTGCTCCAAGAACAAATGGTTTTCATCAGAATAAGGAGGACTCGAAGAATAATCCCTCTAATTTTGATGAGCTCTGCTCTATTTGGTTTCCTGCCGCTCCTGTGGGCTATGTTGCAATGGGTTGTGTTGTTACATTTGGAACTGCTGAACCACCTCTGTCTTCAGTGTTTTGTTTAACTGCTTCCTTGGTTTCATCGTGTAATATCAGGGATTGCATCGCGCTGAGGTCAAACAGATTGCCTTGATTAACTATTGTATTTGACTGTTTTGATGTGTGGCTATAGATATTGCATGCTCATCTATAATTACTTTAATTTTTTTCAGGGCTAATGGTAACATGATATTCTGGCGCGTTGATAATGCTTTTGGTTCTTTTTTACCTGGAGATCCTGCAAGTATGAGTGTGCACGGAAACCCTTATGATCTTCGCCATATGCTATTCAACAGTGCAGATTCATCATCGAAGACTATCCCTAGAGGGCAAGATATTAGTAATGATGGCTCTCAGCTAGAGAGGTCAGCATTGGCCTCAGGTCGGCTATTTGAAGCAGTAGCAAGCTTTAAATTAATATGGTCAAATAGTGGGACCTCTTCCCCGAAGAAGCTCTCAATATGGCGGCCGATGTTGTCAGAAGGAATGTTTTACTTCGGTGACATAGCTGTTAATGGGTATCACATCTTTATCAGCCTTTGCCACTTAAAAATTAAGCTTTCTTTGAACTGTGAAACTTAAAAGTCAACTTCAAACGTAGGTATGAACCACCAAATTCAGCAGTTGTCCTTCGTGGTACTGGTGAAGACACTTTTCTCAGAGCACCTGAAGGTTATGATCTTGTTGGTCGAATCAAGAAGCACAGGGGTGCTGAAGCTATATCATTTTGGTTTCCTCAAGCCCCCTCAGGTTTTGTGGCGCTAGGATGTGTTGTATCTAGAAGCCCCCCAACAAATGAGGACTTTGGTTTGTTAAGATGTGTTAGAAGTGACATGGTGGCAGGAGGTCAATTTTCTGAGGAAAGTGTATGGGATTCATCTGACGCTAGAGCGTCTGAACATTTTAGCTTATGGACTGTTGATAAAGATGCTGGGACATTTCTTGTTAGAAGCGGAAATAGAAAACCCCCAAGGAGGCTTGCCCTGAAGCTAGTTGGCCCACCTACATCAAGAAGTTCAGATAGCATCATTATTGATGCTGAAATCAAGACTTTCTCTGCCGTTTCTTTTGATGATTATGGAGGCCTGGTGAGTCTTATATAAATGTAGATTAATCTAATCTTCAGCATGTCATTTAATTTAATGACTAATGTATGAGCGTAGAAGAGAAATACTGCAGAGATCAGGTAGGGACGATCTTCCTATTGTCAAAAAACCTCAACCTACAGGGGGTGAGACCACCTAGCGGTATTACACTAACATGAAGACCTTATGCAGGGTGAAAAAAGAAAAAAACACCCAAACCCCCGCGTCACCCTTGCACAACAGCACCGTAGCCCTTGTGAGCATGGGCCATTTGACCTGTGCTTTGGTGCGGGACAGATGAGATTTTTTTTTTTACCATTGGCCTGAAATTCGCTCTCATGGGGAGCCCAAACTAGGACTTGAGGAGTGCTGCTAAGGCACTTAACCGCTAGGCTAAAGGCCCTTTCGCGATCTCCTATTGTCGCGAGGCTTCTCTCATGGTACAAGAGGCTCTGATCTGTGTCTTGAGCATATCACCCTTCTACCATACGACTAAAGCCTTTGATCTATCTGTTCCTAGTAGAGCCCTTTCTATATCCATTCTCTAGGAAGATAAGTTGTATTGATATAGCCCCAAAGGGGGCATATATAGAGGTAGGGAAACCCAAACAAGGGAAAAGACATTAATAGAGTGAAAGCATCTCCAACAGTCCCCAAAAAAAATCACCCCAAAATGTTGCCTTTTAGGGCCAGCAAAAGAAAATAAAATAAAAATTGAGGCCTATTTTAATCATCTCCTCCAACAGGTCCCTTAAATATGTTCCAACTCCCAAGATATTTTAAATTTGTGCCAAGTCAGCAACCGGTTTCACAATTAGTTGTTGCACTTGAGATGGGATTGGGGACCCTAGAAAGTTTCCACATCTAACTCCAGATAGGAGGGTTTATGGGGGTCGGGAAAGTAAGGAGGTGTTTAGGAGAGCTGTTGGAGGAGGTTTTTTACATTATTTCCTTATTTGATTTAGGGGAAATTAATGGGGGGCTGTTGAAGATGCTCTAATATCCTTTACTATTATACCCTTAACACCCCAAGTTTACTCTTCAGCCGTCAGAGTGGAGCCTTGATAATCCATGAAATCAAGTTGAAGAAGTGCAAAACAAAGCACATATGTAGTCATTGCGGTTTCATCAAAAGAATGCCTTTGATCAAGTAGCGAGATAACAAGATAAAGTTACCACTAACGCTAAAAAAAGACCAAGATGACATAAGAATGCCCTAGATCATGTAGCGGAAGCCGTAAAATAGACAAAAATGCAGGCTATGAGAAGATTTAGGTGGCTATATGACACAAAAAATTACGGTGAAATTAATGAAAACAAGGAAATTGGCTATTGAAAAGGATAGTGACTGATTGACAAGAATACATGAACTTACGGTGTAGGTGGACAGAGGAAGCCAATGCAAGCGGAAGCAAAGTAAACGACAATAATATGACATGTGGCGGTGTGGATCAACACCTAAGCCTAAAGCCAAGGCAATAGAGATGAAGGCCAGTGGTGAGATGCAGTGATCAATGAGAAGCTAGCAATCAATGAAAATCTGATGCAATCTAAACAAAGACAGGTGCTGCAGATCCTAACATAAAGAGAACAACAGCATGAGGAGAATGGACCTCTGCTTCTCCAGTTAAAAACAAGCAAGCTTCAACACCTTACGAGCAGTAATTCGACAAGCAAAGAAGTAGCGAGCATCAGGAAGATAGCCTTTTAGATGGCGGCTGAGGCTTGTCCTCCCTCTCTTCGTAGTGGAAGGGGATTTGAAGTCTGTCGGTATAGGAGAGGATGGGGAACTCTTTGATGAGCACATGTACGGGGGGAAGCTGTGCCAGGACGTGTGATGACTACCTCGGGTGCCCAATCGGAGGGGTGGAGCAAGCTACATAGCTCTAAGTGGATGCAGCTGAGCTTGGAGATGCGGCGTTAGTTGAGCCGCCCATTGAGGCAGCAGCTGAAGACATGGGGGACGCTGAATGCACCAAGCGACAGTGCTAGATAGAGGCAGCAATAGGGGAAACGAGGTTGACTTTGGTGAGTACTCCACGTGGCCGATGATGCGACACACCCAGACATGTGCATGTCGAGCCCATCGACGGCATCATGTCACTGGAATATGTGGAGCGTGAAGTGGAGCGTGCATCCATCAGCATCGTTGAGGTGGAGCTCTTTGTTGTCGCAGGCAGTGAGGAGGTTCCACGATAGAAAGCCACGTGAGAAAACAAGCAGTGACGACAGCGAAGGGGTCGAGGAGCGGACTCGGGGGAAGTTGGCACAACAACGTGCATGAGGTTAGCCGAGGGGAGGAGCTGACGACAGGGGAGGCAAGGGCGAGCTTGCCCTATAAGCTGGCATCATTAGAGCCGGGTGACGAGGAGCCTCCCCAGGATCAAGAACGCTACAGGAGTGTGCGCAACGAAAAAAGGGAACCACCGATCATATCGGCTCTAGTACCATGTTAGGAATGGAGGTTACATGATTGAAACCCTATGAAGAAGAAAGACACCAATATCGTTGATAGTGATTTTCGCCTAGATAACTTGCTTAGGCTAGCTTCTCTTTCTCTGACTGGTGAGTGTTATCAAAATCGTTGCTATGTGTATATGGATCTTCAGCTAGCAACTTTATGTTGGAATCAGTGACCTGGCTTTTATGTTTTGTAGCTCCTCTGTTGCTGATATTTACTTAGATGTTTATTATGCTACATTCTCAATTCCATTCTAAATAAACTATTGTATGCAGATGGTGCCATTGTTTGGAGTGTCGGTTGATAGTGTTGGACTAAGTTATCATGGTGGTGCTCATCATATGAATGCAACTGTGAGCTTGTCATTTGTGGCCAGATCCTATAATGACAAGTATAGTTCATGGGAGCCCTTCATTGAACCAACAGATGGATTTCTTAGGTAACTCTAAATCCCTTTTTTTTATTTGGGGAAAATAGCAGGGGATGGCCAGATAGATTTTCTGAATAATTATATTAAGGATAAAGTCTAATTTACTCCCCTCAAGTATAGCCAAAGTACAAATAACCCCCTAAACTATGTTTTGGTTTATTTTACCGCGTCAAAACGTGATTGTCAATTTATCCCCACGTGCAATTTGTCTTTTTTAATTCTCCGTGCACAGGATAATCTTAAGATGAAACTTTATGAGATGATAAAGCACATCATAATACATATTAGAAAACGATGTCTTGAATTTTTTACCATTATTTTGCATATAGTTTTGTATCCCAAAGATTAATTATTTTGCATATAGTTTTGTATCCCAAAGATTAATTTACTATTAAATATCTTTTCCCATAAAAATAATGATAAAAAAATTATAATCATTTTTTTAACATGTGTTATGATGCTTTATCATCTTGTAAAGTTGGATCTTAAGATTATGCTTGTG
The DNA here is from genome assembly GCA_001602295.1 of Zoysia matrella. Lineage (NCBI taxonomy): Eukaryota > Viridiplantae > Streptophyta > Magnoliopsida > Poales > Poaceae > Zoysia > Zoysia matrella. The sequence goes on along the minus strand of BCLG01005740.1, from coordinate 11,664 downwards.
TATTGAGAAACAAAAAAAACAAATTGTATGAGGGGTAAATGCCTGTGAGTGCCTACCTAGGAGAAAGGAAAGAAATGCCTGAGAATGCACAAACAAAAAGTACTTCTGGAACTGAATCTCATGAGAAACCAAAGTTGTTCTTTTTTTTCCTCGAACATGCATGAGAGCTCTGTATCATTTAATTAAGGATAAAAGGGATGAGATCCCATACAACACACCCACACAATCATATGATTGTTATGTTACATTTGCACCTGTAACAGACAAAATGACCTGTTACCAACATCTAGAGTAGTCTCCGGGAAGTGGGACAGTTAGGAAGGCTAAACCTATGGCCCCTGCCATCTCCTACGGCCATAACTCCTCTCCAGTTTGTACTAGGACAGTGGCCATATTTGGAGCAATATTATCGAAAACACAACGGTTCCTGTGTTTCCACAGGATCGAGCTCCAAGGAAAACATTTTTTTTCAGTCATTTACTGTACAGCTGCAGTATTTGTTTGTGCACGCACAACTTACGCATTCACGCACACTCCAACACACACCTACCATGCGTACACTAACAAACCTACAAGTACATGCAACATCACGAATGCATCCTCCTTAAGATCACCGGAGCCCTTTGGAATCCGATGTGCGACGGGGACATCGCGCTCCCCTTGTGGCACCACGCGTGGAGAGGAATACCTGAAATATTATTATGGGGTGTACCCTTCGTGAGATACGCGAGATGAGTCTGGGACTCAAACCTGCGCAGGCTACATGCACCACCGCGACGCTAGCCACCCAGGCACTGCCCGGTTCTCTGGAAAACAAGTGAGTTGAGCCCCTTGCTTTATCAAACTTCAGCAGGGTCATCTGCCTTTTGCCACCAATCAACGAATGAAAATTCTTGGCTGTGTTGAGGGAGCATGTAGGCCGACCTGTCTCAAGAGATAAAACCAGAACTGTTGTGCAAAGACACATGAGGTCAGCTGTGTTTCGTTCTCCTGATCACAAGAGGACAAACTTCCTCATGGGTCAATCCCCATCTTGCTAGCCGATCAGCTGCCTAAACACTTGTTGTGCACTACTGACCACATGAAGAAACAGCATTTGGCTGGTGCCCAAGTTTCCCAAATACTTTTGTAGGGCTCAAATGAATCAATCCCAAGAATAAGCCTTCATAAGCTGAATTTGCTGGATATTGCCCACTGCTTGAGAGTCTCCAAGCATGGCCATCATCAACTTCATGCTGCAGCTGAAAGTTATTTAGTAAAACCAATAGCTGTGGTAGCTGTAAATGTTCCACCATAACCTCTACCTTGATTGCCCCTTGAATGTCAGTGATCCAAGTTCTGCTGGTGAGAGCTTGCCTATGATCATATGTTTTTTTTTTGCTTTAAGCACTTGGTAAATTGTAGGTTGTATTTCTTTTTACCAAATAATATTATGTACTCCCTCTGTTTTTAAATTGATGTCGCCGTTGACTTCTACAATCAACTTTGACCATTTATCTTATTCAAAAAATTTGCTTGGATATGTAAAATTTTAAGTTGTGATTCAAACAACTGTAATAATAAATCAAAATATATCAAATCTATCGAAATTTTTTTTGAATAAGACGAAGGGTCAAAGTTGAATTTAAAAGTCAACGGCGACATCAATTAAAGAACGGAGGGAGTATCAATTATTAATTGAGCCTGGTAACTCGCAAGATTTCACCTGATTACTTGCCTGTCAAGATATGTGACATGTATCACCATGTTAGTTTCCGTATCAAGGAGTAAATGCAAAACTGATTGCTTTTACTGAACTATTGTTTAATTTGGCACTTTTTTTGCAATGGATATTAGGTACCAATATGACATGAACACACCAGGTTCCCCGAGCCAGCTTCGTATTACCTCAACCCGAAATTTGAATTTGAACGTATCAGTTTCCAATACAAACATGTTGTCACAAGCTTATGCTAGCTGGAACAATATCAGCCTTGGTGATGAATTATACAAGAAGGTATATCTTTTGTATCCATTGTCACTGTCTGTTTGATTTCCTTTTTTATTTTACTTAATCTCATGAGTCACTGACAATTCTATCTTGTTATATCATACTCCTTTTGCTTTTATTTTGATGTTGTTAGGACAGGAAGACTTTCAAATATGTATTACTTTTCTTGCCCTAATGGCAGTAAAGTTTAACAATGTAGTTGCCTTGCCATCTACTTTCTTCCATTAATTCTATTGACCAGTTAGTTTGTCATTAATTCTATTGAGTTAGTGTTCTTTCATTTGATGATCAGGAAACATCTTCTGAACGGCCAGTTCTTGATGTTCATCAAAGAAGAAGTTATTACATTGTCCCGCAAAACAAACTTGGGCAAGACATATACATAAGAACTGCTGAACGTAGCAGCTCGCTTGTTACTCTGTTGCCATCTGGGGATGATAGGTCCATAAAAGTTCCAGCATCAAGGAATCTATTGGATTCTCATATAAATGGAAAATCTGTTAAATTGTACCGTTTGATGATAACTGCTATTCTTGCCGATGCTGAGGTAGCTCTTTTCGCTTCCATGCAGCTATGTCCTCTGAATTGTCTGCATTTGCATACCCAAATGTTGTTTGTTCATCAACAAAGATTTTTTTTTTTGGTGTTACACAAAATTCCTTGCATTTAAAACTAGCACTGACACCAGCTGTAGTAGTGTAGTGACTGTTCCTAGCTATTGATCAGTCGTCCTAAAACGTGGTGAATAATTGGATGTTGTGACTTGTTTTCTCTTTCTTTAATGAAATCACATGCAGCTCTCCTGCAAGCAACAAGAAGAACAATGTCTTTTAATTCAAGAAAAATCAACAAACAATAACTTCTGTTAATGACTAGGGGCTACTGAAGCCAATATGGATATGCTCAATATTAGTACAGGCAGGGGCAAGATCGGTGCCAGACCATGCGGTCCATGCTGCTTTGCGTGTGGACTATTGGGGCCAAGGATCTCCAGGGTTCTGGTCACTGTAGAGGCCCCTACCGTTAGATTTTTATTAAAGAAAAGGATGATGATTAAACAACGTACAATCAGTCAAAAAGATCCTGTAGTCTTGTTTGTCTCTTCCTTGTGATGTGTCGGTTTTAAGTGTTTGGTGATGCAGTGTGGTGCGGTGTTGGCTGTTTTTTTTTTTTTTGAAAGTACAGCTGGGGAAAGCCCCTGCTGTGGTATATATATCTGTTGTGCTGTACTTGTTTTAGTCATCTTTTTTTTTATCAAAAAGTAAGTGTCACATAACTGCAGATAGTTTGACAAAACTATCACAAATATACAGATTTAAGCTCTATAACAAAACTACAGACAAGTGAGCCTTGTATCATAAAACTACACGTTTAATGTGTCAATGTCACTAAACTACAGATTTAGTATTTGTAAAATTTGTAGTTTTGAGATGTATTGGTCACAAATTCTATGATGCTGTATATTACAATTCCTTGAATCTGCAGTTTTGTGATACAAATGCACAAAACCTGAAGTTTTGTGATAGTTTTGCCCAACTACATTATAAGTTATGAAGAAATGGCATGCAGGTCTCCTGCTCAAGAGAACAAATTATATCAAATTTTGATTGTCTGCTACATGAATTATTGCAAAGAGAAACTTTTCAGTTTTTAACTTGGGTTTATTTTCCAGATCAAAATTGATGAAGGATTAGGGACTGGTGAATATCTAATTGCAGTGCGGCTCTTTTCAAACAATCATTCTGTATCTGGTGTTAAGCAACAGAGTGCCCGGACCTGTGCTGCAACTGGAGAGCGAGCTTCTCAGAATATCAGAAAGGTGAACTGGAACGAAATGTTCTTTTTTAAAGTTGAATCTGAGGTATGTATGTTGGGAACATTCTGAAACATTTGTACTCTTCTTTCTTTGGATATCTATGATGATGGTTCTCTTTTGTAGATAAGCTGTGACTTTTTCGGCACCCATGTGATTTTTTAACTAACTTTTTATTTTTGCTCCAAATGTTTCAGGATAGTTATATTTTGGAACTTCTTGTGCTTGATGCTGGTAGAGGTTCGTCATTTTGGTGTGAAATAATAGTTTTGTTTTTTCACTACGTTTTTTTTAGAATGACGGTGGATGTTACCCAGCTAACCAGAGTTTGATTCTCGCCTTCTGAGAATCTCCCCAAATTCAAGTTTTTCCATATTATTCTATTCATTTTTTCCTGCTGGCAACAGGTCGACCCATTGGTATGTACTCTGCACCACTGAAGCAAGTTGTGCAGAAGCTCCCTCCCACCTCGAGTTCAGACTTTACCAAATTTGATTTGACTCTAGGAGACCTTATGCCAACCAAAACAGTGGTGAGAACTGACATTCAAAGAACCATGTATTTTATCAGTTTTTAGGAATAGATTGCACACACGGTTTGTTATTGTTTATTTTATTGGAGGGAATCACATGGTTTTATTCAAGAAAATCTAAATCCAGAAAAGATTTGTAATGACATTATGTTCATATTTTTGGCAGGAACACGAAACTGTTGAACCTAGTGGTAAAATAAGGTTTGCGGTACTTGTTTCTGGTAGAGCTAATGTACTGCAAGGAAATAAAGCTAATTCTATCAGAAGCATGACTGGATATATTCAAATTAGCCCTTCCAAAGATGGACCTTGGACAAACATGAAGTTAAACTATGCTGTACCTGCAGCATGTTGGAGGTTTGGCAATTGTGTGATTGCTAGTGAAGCGGCAGTCAAGGAAGGCAACAGATATGTTAGCATACGTTCCCTTGTGTCAGTTATCAATACAACCAATATCGCTATTGATTTGCGCCTAAAAGGAATGTCTTCTCAAAGTGCACATTCAGATGAACAGGGAGAGAATTTTGATAGAGAAAACACGATCTTGGTTGGAGTGTTAGAGCCCAGTTCTACAGTTTCAGTCCCACTGTCAGGGCTCTCACATCCTGTTGTGCCATATGCATTGCAGCTAAGACCGGCGATCCATGAACACATGAATTACTCGTGGAGTGATGTTCAGGAGAGGCACAGTCAAACTGAATTTAGAAAAGAGGAGATTCTAAATATATGTGTATCTGATCTGTATGAATCAGAAAATTTGCTATTTTGCTCCCAGATAAATAGTACCTCCAGTTCTTGTCAAGGACTATGGTTTTGCTTGAGTATAGAAGCTAAGGAAATAGGCAAAGATGTTCATATGGATCCAGTATATGACTGGAGCATCGTTATCAAATCTCCATTGTGTTTGTCATTCTTCCTTCCCATTTCTGCACATTACATGGTTAGTTCTAGCCATCTTGACAATGAAGATTCAAGTTATTCCCAGGGTACTTTAAATCCTGGTGAGGCCGTGAAGGTTCACAATGTTGATCCGAGAAACCCTTTGTACTTGTCTATTGTTCCACATGGAGGATGGGAACTAATGCATGTACGTATATTTTGCTTCTTTCTTACATGTTTAATATTTTCTTTCCCTGTGTTCATGTATGTCTATGTTCCAGGAACCTGTTCTTATATCACATCCAACCGAAGCACCTTCAAAGTTTATCAATCTAAAAAATTCCATATCCGGAAGGTAACAAGCGGTTGTGAAATTATTTTTTCAATGACATAACAAAAGCTCTTGCTAGTTGAGCTTTTCTTATTCTGTTTTTCCCATTTTTCTATAGGATTGTACAGGTTATACTTGAACAGGGCAATGATAACGACTATTTAATGGCAAGGGTTATCAGAATATATGCTCCCTATTGGATATCTTATGCTAGATTGCCTCCACTCACTCTTCGACTCATTGATGTCTCTGGAAAGAAACACAAGAAGCGGTTTCTAACTCGTCCACGTTTGGAAAGGAGTGAGAAGCTCCTCTATGATATTACAACTGACGAATTGGTTGAGGGATACACTATAGCCTCGGGACTAAATTTTAAGGGCTTAGGCATTTCAGCATCTGTCAGCAGACATGGGGAACGGTTTGGATCTGTGAAAGAGCTGTCAGCTCTTGGTGATATGGTTAGTTTAGATCTTCTTAGTTTTTTATTTTAAACCAATTTGATGATAACGGTGCTGTTTCTTATCTATTCATATCTAGGATGGTATGGTTGATCTTTCTGCCTATGATGAGGATGGAAAATGTATGCGTATTCTGCTGTGTTCAAAGCCATCCTCATATCAAGCTGTTCCGACTAAGGTACCTGCTTGTTAATATTCAGCTTCATATCCTAACCGTCATTCAAGTAATTCCATGTCATGATTCTATAGGTTATACAAATACGCCCTTACACGACATTCACGAACAGGGTTGGACAAGATCTGTACATAAAACTTAATGCTGGAGATGAGCCAAAAGTTTTACGTGCTTATGACTGGAGGGTTTCCTATATGTATTCTGAGGGAGATATCGACAAACTTCAGGTACTAACCATTCTATGGAACTTCAGGTACTAACCATGCTGTGTACAGAAGACCCAAAGTGGTTGGACCCTTCCCCTCACCTTGCGCAAGTGGGAGCTATGTGCACCAGCTGCCCTTTTTTTAGGGATGAGCGTCTAGTTAATCTGTCTAATTCGGTGCGGTTAATATGGTTCCAAAGAATTTCGGTACGAGAAGACAACTGAAGATTCAACAAAGAAATAAAAACTAGTTTTGGTTTTCAGTTTTCACCGAATATTCTAGATCATAGACCTGTTTGCCGAACGCTGTACTCGCCTGCCTGTGTGCTACAGTTGCTATCAAGCTACCACCCTGCATGCTCCCACTTTCTGCAGGCTGCAACTCGCTGTTGAGCTGCTGCCATCCACACACCACCTTGCTCTGACCTGCCTCACCTACTGTCCCCTCCAAGCTGCCTGCCTGCATGGCAAGTTGCCACAGCTCTCGTCACGACTGCTCTCCGCAGCGCCTTTCAGCTGCTTGCTTATCATTTTGTAATTTGTTTTAGGATAAAGTCCAATTTACTCCCTTCAAGTGTAGCCATAGTCCAAATAACCCCCTAAACTACGTTTTGGCTTATTTTACCCCGCTAAAACGTGATTTTAGATCAATTTACCCCCTCATGAAATTTGTCTTGGTAATACATGTTGAGTAGTTAATATCGATAATTATTACTGAATTTTGTTTCAGTAAATTGAATCGAGTAAAGAATAAAAGACTCATCACCTAGGGTGTAGAATAGTATTTGTAGTAACTACACTATGGGAATAGAATTGATTTTCTTAAGTTGCATTTATCGTTGTTTTGGTAGTTCTATGGTTCATAGAGAGCATGCATGACTGATCTAGGTTTTGCACGTCTAAGTAGACTGCACAGTCGGGTTATGAGATTTGTGCCTTCCACACTACAGTTTTGATTTCTCATTCTTTTACCTTTGCAATCATTTTACTCAAAAAAATAATAGTGACATGAATATGAAATACGCTGCATTATTACCAAACAAAGGAAGTAACTGATGTTAGTTAAGGATATCAGTTTTGGCTTACTCTCAATAAAATGTCACATTATGTATTCAGTATTACTCTATTGAACTTGAATGATTTGGAGCTACAAATATCATTGCCATCTGTCCTATTTGAAGGTTCGTCTGGCAGATACAGACTGGTGTCGGCCTTTGGAGATATCAAGGGAAGACACCATTGTTATTGCAATGAGAAAGCATGACAATACTCAAAAATTTGTGAAAGCCGAGATACGTGGATATGAGGAAGGTTCAAGATTTGTAATTGTATTCCGTTTGGGACCAGCTTATGGGCCAATCAGGTAGTATGAAATGTTATGACAGTACCCATGTGTTTGCTTCCTACTTTCCATTTTTATGACCTTTGCATGATTTCTGAAGGGTTGAAAACCGGACAACTAGTACAACCATCAGTATTATCCAGTCTGGCTTGGGTGAAGGCATTTGGATCCAAGTGAACCCACTTTCAACCAGAAAATATTCGTGGGATGATCCATATGGACAGAAGGTTATTGATGTTCAAATCCAAAAGGGAGATATTACTAATGTTGTATGTGTTGACCTGGAAAACCCAGTTGGAAGTTACACCAGCTTCAGGGAACATGGTCTTAAGCTCAGTATAGTAGAAAACACTGACGTTAAGATATTAAAGTTTACTGATTATGTAAGAAAACAAGGTGAAGTATATGGATCACCTGGATCAGAACTGATTGATCACCAGGCATCACCGTTGCAGCAAAGTCAGACAGAGACAGGTGCTGGACCCTTAGAGCTTATTGTTGAGCTTGGAGTTGTTGGAATATCTTTGATTGACCATAAGCCAAGGGAGCTTCTATACTTGCATCTGCAGAAGGTTTTCATCTCTTATATGACCGGTTATGATTCTGGGACCACAAGCAGGTATAGTTTCAAATGAATTTATTATTAGTTTCAGTGAATGTATTGTTAGTTTCAATGAAGAGTGATAGTGATAGAGATAGAGATGTATTGAGAATAGAGAAAGTTGTGTTTGGGAAGGGAAGATGACAAATAAATTGGGATAACTTGAAGACTGTAGGATGAAACGTAATATGGGATGGAGGGAGTACATTGTTTATTACAACCTGTTCTCCTTTGTGTTACCTTTGGGTGACACCAGCCACTACACATGGTTAACCTGCAATGTGCTACCCCCTTAGTTTTGTATTAGTCAATATGATGAATTATTATTGTTTAGTTTTTTGATACCTAGCTTGTCTGTTTCGTTCATTTTCATTTTTCTCCTTATTTGATCAGCTGCTTATGTGTATAAGTGATTTTTTTTTCTTTCTAATCCATCGCTGCATAAAGATAGCTATGAACTAGCTCTATTGTTTATTCCTCTTTCTGATTTATAGCCCTCTTCAGGTTTAAGTTAATTCTGGGTCAGCTGCAACTAGACAATCAGTTGCCACTGTCTACAATGCCTGTTGTTTTGGCTACCGAGAGCAGGCCTAATTCAAACCGTCCTGTTTTCAAAGCTAACCTTGCTGTTAGCAATGTAACGTCTAATGGCACTCAAGTCTACCCACATGTCTATATCAGGGTAATGTTGTCACTATATTTTTTCAACATCATATTTTCAACCATAAAAATTAAATGCTGTGCTTTCTCTAGGTAACTGATCAAACATGGAGACTGAATATTCATGAACCTATTATTTGGGCACTGGTTGACTTCTACAACAATCTTCGTTTTGTCAGCGCCAGCAGCAGCACAACCGTCACTGAAGTGGATCCTGAGATACGGATAGAGTAAGCTCCTAAGTGAAGTCACTTTGCTGTCTGAATTGTCATTCTGTGACATGTCCCTTTACATTTGAAGTTGCTTTGATGCTTTTCTATTTTGATGCATCCTGTTATTCATCAGTAATTAGTTCTGAAATCTAGAGTAGTACGAGTACTACATTTATTATCGAGGTACTGATATATGCTTTACCCTTTCTAGAAAAGGGGACTCTTAATTTAAGATGGTATTTTCGAATTAGTTGATCAAACTCTTTTATCTGTTTGGTTTCCCACATAATTGGAGGTGCTAGCTTTATTAATTTGTAGCTACTCCCATGTATTTGCTAACTTACATCGGAAATTGACTATGCAATTTTTCCCACATGATATTTAATATATTCCTGGATGTGCCAATAACATGCTTCTGAAAGGAAAAACGAAACAATAATTATGCTTGAACCTACAATAGAAAGTTTCCAGGTTTGACATCACATAAATCGTGACACTATCTTCTATCTGCAAAACTGTGAGTTCAAATGTTTTTTTTTTCAATTAGAAAGTGTTATGGAATCTGATAGGTTGATAGCCTAACATTTTTGAATTTAAGCACCACTGTATCAACAACAACAACAGGGCCTTTTTGTCTCGAGCAAGTTCGGGTAGGCTAGAGATGAAACAATCCATAGACAAACCACAGGATTTTTCTTTTTTTAACAAAAAAGACAAAAAGGAGGGAAAAGAATGTAAAAAAGAGAAGATAAGAGAAAAACCAAATCAAAAAGGAAAAAGAAGGGGGTAAATCAGCAATCAAGGTTCTGGCACGAGAATTGCTAGCATCCACAACCTCCTATCTAAGGCTAGGCACCATTGTATCTGGTCCTTTTATTCTGCTTTTACAAGTTTCCACTTTCCACCCAAATAATCACACAATTACAACAAATGCATGTAGCTAGCAATTGGTCTTGAGTTGGAGTTTTGTAAAACTTGATGACTTTGCAGAAATATCAACTTCTGCTGCCTGAAATTATTTTACTGAGACATCATAAATTAATTATTCATAATTTGCATGTTTTTTTACAAGTTTTTTTTTTTTGCAGGCTTATTGATATTTCAGAGATAAGGCTAAAAATATCTCTAGAAACTGCACCAGCCCAAAGACCTCGTGGTGTCCTTGGCATATGGAGCCCTGTCCTATCTGCTGTGGGTAATGCGTTTAAGATTCAGGTAACTTAATTCTAAAATAAGGCTATGTAGTTTTCATGTTCACTGGTTGTATCTCTTCCATAAGTACTCTACATTGAATCTCATAAGCTTCAGTGCAATTATATATAATTCAATTTAGAACATTTAGTGTTGTCTTCTTATTCAAGAATACATTATTCTGAAATTTATTCATGTCAAAATTCAAACCTGGGCAAGTTTAAGCGATGTACTTTCAGTCCCATGAAATGTAAGTTCCTTGATGCTTCTGCAGGTTCATCTGCGGAAGGTCATGCATAGAAGCCGGTTTATGCGAAAGAGTTCCGTCATCCCTGCTATCGTAAACCGAATCAAGAGGGATCTGATTCACAATCCTTTGCATCTAATATTTTCTGTAGATTTTCTTGGGGTGACAAAATCGACTTTGTCATCACTTAGTAAAGGATTTGCAGAGCTGTCTACTGATGGGCAATTCCTTCAGCTGAGATCAAAACAGGTGAAGTTTTGTGCTTATATTTTATTGTATCCTTGTTTATGTTTGCTCTGTGAGACATCCTAATAGTAATGTGACTCAGGTTTGGTCAAGGAGAATTACTGGTGTTGGTGATGGACTGGTTCAAGGAACTGAAGCATTTGCACAGGGATTGGCTTTTGGGGTTTCTGGTGTTTTAAGAAAGCCAGTTGAAAGTGCCAGACAGTATGGTGTTATCGGCATTGCACCTGGTCTTGGTCATGCTTTTGTGGGTTTTATTGTCCAACCTTTAAGTGGGGCTCTGGATTTTTTCTCATTAACTGTTGATGGTATTAGTGCCAGTTTTATGAAATGTCTCAACATTTTAAGTAATAAATCTATTCCCCAAAGGATTAGGGATCCCCGTGCTATCCACCAAGATGGTATAGTGAGAGAATACAACAAGGTAGAAGCTGCTGGTCAGGTATGTTGCTTTTTCTGCACTGTTCATTTCTCCCCTCCCCTCGGCATGTTTTCCAGGAGACAAGACAATAGCCTTGTATTTTTTTCTATAACAAACTAAAATGGAACTAAAAGACCACCAAGTGTAAGTGTTCTCTTTGTACTGATGGAGGCGCCTATCCCTCTTTTGTACTATATTTTCTTAATAAAATGGCAGGCAGCTCTCCTGCATTTTCGAGAATAAAAACTATTAACGAATGAGGTGACCTTCCTGAAGAGTTTCTGTGACCATGACGTAGAGTCCTGAAAGCAGGCCTCTTGCAGAAATGTAGAACGGCTGTGTACAAAAGGCCCAAAGTGGT
>BCLG01005739.1:0-16689 GCA_001602295.1 Zoysia matrella | reverse complement strand
CGGCGCCAGATGCTGCGGTGGTCGGAGGCGGGCAGCGCACTGCAGCGGAGCACGGCGGGCGACCATCATTGGCAACGGCGGTCGGCTCGAGAGAAAGACGTGCACGATTTTTGGAATACAGGAGAAGGAACATGTGCGGTTAGGACATTAAAAAAATCAACAGTCAAGATTAAAAGAAATCAAATCGCATGGCCGAGATTTTGCTGATCATGGAGATCACCGGACTGTCCGATCCAAAATATTTGTCCGGTGACTATAAAAGTCCGGACTGTCCGATGTCTAAAGAATTAAAATTCCAAAAAGGCACCCGCTTCCTCTTTTAGTCATTGGACTGTCTAGTGATATTGCTGGAATGCCCGATGTTTGTCTAATTCCACAAAAGTGACTAATCCAAAGATATAATTAATGAATCGCAGAATCAAAAAATTCTTTCTAGACTTTAAGTGTCCTCACAAAAGAACTAAATAAACGCCACACTTATCTAGAAAGGGAACTCTCAAACACTCCTTTGTAAATAGATAACTCACGAAGAGTTTAACATTTTTGCAAATCGCAATTAAGATTGAAAGATAAACACCAAAGCGAGAAAGAGGCTCAAAAAGGGAATGTATAAACCCTTAGATCTTGATCCACGTAAATGGATGTTAGAGACTGTTAAGCACAGGGTTCAATAGGCATGAAGCGCACAATATTGCTTTGGTTACTCTCTGTGGAGTATGTAAATCTATATGGACAATTTAGTCACTTTTTTCATAGAGTAACACGCCTCCTCCGTGGTTCCTATATACAATGCATGCAAACAAGCTATTCTAATGCAAGAAAATTTAAAGCATGCCATGTATATGCAAGCAAATTAAATATATTGCATAAAAAAAACCTAGTCGGTGCCAAGTTTGACCCATCTCAAGCTTATTCATCATATGCCCGCCGCTTTGCCTTGAGGTAACCAAATCACCTTCTCAAGCTCTTCCCCCATACATATGGATATCTTAAAGTGGTTAGTCACCGATCTATTTTTTTTGTTCTTTTCTTTTATCTTTTTACACATGATGCATGATAGTGCAAACATCTAGTCCACGAAGGAGTCCTATCTACCATGCATTACAGGAAAAGAAACCTACTCTACTATGTACAAGAGTAACCTTCTTAAAGAGGATATTGGCGTTGTAGCTCGATCAACATGTGGAGGACTTCAAGAATCTTCAATACGTTTCATGGTCCACCACCTAGGCCCTCACTTCTTCTTGCGAATCCAAGAGAGTTTTGGCTTCCTCTCTCGGTCCACGATCACCTTGGAGACCCATATCTTCTTGATTGTCCCCTTGTCATTTGGCGATCCCAGCAGCTTGGCCTTCATTTTTTCATCCTTATCCCTGAAAAGCTTGTAGTGCACATCCTCATAAAAAAGGTTAGCGTTAGGCAGAATCTTAGACTTGCTCACTTTGGGACAATCCTTAGAGCGGTGACCATCAAGGCAACACTTCTCACAATATTAGTCATTCGCCATGAGCGGGACTATCCATTTGGGGATCTCATTTTGGTTGCCAATGATATTGATAGAGGAAGGATATGATCCTAAGCCTTTGTGATTGTGGTTGTTAATGAGGTTCTTGCTTAGAATTTTTTTTTTGAATTTGTCTTCCTCTAGTAAGCCGCTCAAATGTATCCACCACGGCCTCTCTCTTCTTTGAGCTTCGTGTTTCCTTCAAAATAGATGGCTCAAAAGTAGTACTCTCCTTAGAGAGGGTTAGATCAAGAAGTAGAAGCTTCATTTAAATACTTAGGAGAGTTAAGGAGAGAGTCAAGATTAAGAGTTTCATGGGTGCGCACCAATGCATTATGTTTCTCACTTAGCTTTACGTGTCTTGGTTTGAAATCTTTATAAGACTCACGTAGAACACCATGAGAGTGCTTAAGTGCATTGAGCTCTCTCTTAAGCTCTCGAACTCAGAATACAGTCACTTCATGCTCTTTGGTCACCACCTCGATCTTCTTGGACTCCTTGATGATGGTATTGTTGGCCTTCTCAAGAAAGAGGACAAGATCATTATAGCTCGGTCCGTCATCTTCATCATCATAGCTCTCCTCCTCTTACTCTAGATCATCTTCCTCATCAATGAAGCCCTCAGAACTTTGGGCCATCAAGCACAGTAGAGGAGGTGGTAGCTCATTGGTGGAGCTAGTCATGGCAATACCCGCGAGCTCTTCTTCGCTTGAAGATGAAGAGTCCGAATCATTATCGGTGAGCCACTCACCAACAATATAAGCTTTGTGCGGGGACTTCTTCTTCTCCTTGCTTTTTGCTCTCCTTTTTGACAAAGAACTTCTTCTTTAATTTCCTCTTTGGCTTGCGTTCTTCATCATCACTCTCACTAGAGGCTTTCTTCTTGCTTTTATTCTTAGGCTTGGGACACTCCTTAGCAAAGTAGCCTTTTTTGCCACAATTGAAGCACCTGGAGTTCTTTTGGAAGATGAGGGTCTTACCTTGTGAAATAGCTCATCAAGAGTGCAAGGTCCTCATTATCATTCTCTTCATCCTAATCTTCCTTCACCTTCTTCTTCTTCTAATTCTTGTCATTGGGTGATTCTTGATCAACTTGCAGTGCAAGATTATTGGGCAATTGAGAGTCGGTGGAGCTGCCCAACATGTACTCCTCATAAGCCATCAGCTTGCCGAGCATAACGTCAATGGTGAGAGTAGCCAAGTTGGCGTGGAAAAGACACGTGACGATGGAGTTGTAGCTCGGCGGCAACATCCTCAAGAGCTTCCTCATATCTTCACATCATCAATTTTGTCCTCGAGGCTCAAGGCATTGATTTCCTCCACCATTACATGCAAACGAGAGTAAACATCATTAGCTTTTTCATGAGGTTGAATGGTGATGGAATCATATTTATTCTTACAAACATAGTAACGCTATTCTTTGGCCTCAAAGGAGCCCTCATGGATGTTTTGCAATTGGATCCATATCTCATGTGTGGCGGATGATGCCTTGATTCTAGAAAAAACATTTTTAGAAATGTATCTTAACATAGTATTCTTGGCCTTAGCATTGTATTCTTGCGCGGTACCAGAAAGTAGATCGATCACGAACTCAACATCTCGATCTGGAGAATGTCCTGGCAACTCATCCGAAAACACCTCCGAAAACTTACGAACAACTGAAATCTGCTCCAAAGACAAATCCTGCAAGCTGCAAACTGAAGGTGAAACTCTGGACGCTCTAGGGGCGCACACCACTCGAACACTGTGGTGGTTAACCAACGACACAACCCTCTCAGCACAAATGATGACTCCCTAGTGCCTCGCCAGCCAATCCATCCCCAAGATGACATCAATGTCACGCGAGGGAAAGACGATGAGATCGGCTAGAAAGACCACACCCTCAATCAAGATCCGAACACCTCTACACTCAACACGACTCTTGTAGACTCTAAGTGATGAAGTGGTAAGTGTAGGTATAGCTAAAAGTGAGATAGGGAGACTGTGTGTAGTCGCAAACGCCGATGACACAAACGAGTAATTAGCCTTCGAATCGAACAAAATCGTCGCTAAGTGAGAGTGAACCAAGAACTCACCAACGACGACGTCAAGTGCCTCCTGAGCCTTCTCCACAAAGATGTGGTTCAGGCGGCTGCGCATGACGCTCGGCTGAGCAGTGCCACAGCCCGCTGAAAGTATTCCTCGATCTCCTGACTGGTGCGGTGGCCTAGCGGGAGTGGCAAACTGAACACCACCTCCCTCAGGTCCCTGCAGCTGGCCCCTCGGGAGTGGCAAACTGAATACCACCTGTAACGACCAGGATTTTCCTTACCTTTCGATAAGTCCCGATCTTCCGTGACCTTACCAATCCCAGTAGGTGGGCAAGCACGACATCACAAGCGATCAATCAAAAACCATAACAGAAGTAATAAACAAGAAATGAAAATAGAAAATAACAAGTCAAAGCAAATTTATTAGAATCAAATCCTTCAAAGGGGTCCATCGGCACGTAGGTCGAAAACATCTCAGAGTAGATAGATCACTATCGAGAATCCAACAAGCGCAGCAACAGAAGCATGAACATGACAACAGTAGCGAACCTCCTCCACACAGGCTAGCTTGAGCGCAGGAGCGGACTTCACGGTTCGTCGAAGATGTAGTCGAAGTCGAAACTGAGAGTATCCTCTGAAAACAACAAATTAGAAAGCCGTGAGTACGAATACTCAGCAAACCGCGTACTACCTAACAACAATGTATGCATGGAAATGGTTTCAAGGGTAAAGACATGGCTCAAGTACGGTAGTTTAAAGATGCAAAAAAGCTTTATTTTGAAACTGTCAAATTTTATTATCTTGCCCCGCAGGGATCTCCGTTATCCTGGACGGGAGGGTTCATTTTAAATGTCGGTGTAATCTTCACACCCGACCACAGCTCAAAGGCTAGAGTCAAAAACATTTTGAAATAGAAGAGGAGGAAGGAAAACAAAACTACTTAACGAGAAGCACAACTCAAGGGGTGTCCTTCCAAAAAGGACATGGCAATGCGCCTTGACTGAAACTCTGCAGAGGTTATGCACCTAAACCCACGAGAAGCGTCATCGAAAACTACCGTCGAAGTCTCGACGAATACACAAGACCCGTCCACAAGCTTTAACTGACGCTATCCGTCCTCCAGGATAGGGATCCCAAAAGCCTACGCAATCGGATCTTGAAGCTGTGAAGAGCCTACCACTGATCAGGTGGGGTATCTCGATCTCATGTGAGGAGTCATAGCTCTACACCACACTAACACAACACCGCCAACCCACGAGTAAACAACCAGTCTCGACAAGCTTCAAGATCAAGCACTACCCATACAGGGTAACGTGGTGTGCATGGTTGTCAACTGAGCCTACAAGGCTCGAAGAACTCGGTCTTTAATTGTCGGGGCAGGCACTATCTCTAACCTCAACGCCAACAACAAGTATCATAAAAAGATCCCATCCCGGATCTTTCCGTTGTACCCACAATAGGTACGCCCACAGGGACTTCCCAAAAGTCCTCCAGCTCCTCATACTCTACCCTACCCCCGCTAAATAGTTATGTATAGTTATTTGTAAAACTCACACATTTGAAGCACAGTTCAAAATCATTTAACACAAATTCCATTTTTATAGTAATAGGTGTGAGATAAAAATAAATGCGACTAAGTATGGCTAAGCATAAAAAATAAAATAATTATTCTAAAGCATTCCTAGGGCTCATATTTATGGAACAACAAATAGGCACGGCTTAGGAATATTGCTAACATATTTTAAAATAGTTGACATGCAAATTAGGGTTGCAAACAAAACATGCAGTTTAAAATACTGAGTACAAAAGTGATCAAGGAACGCGGCTTGCCTGGCAACTCGAGATCGAAGTAGGGATCCGGGTCATCGAACTGAGCGGGCTCGCGGAACTTCTCCTCGGGATCAACAGCTAAACACAACACGAACAGAAGTCAGCCACTAGGTATGCGAGAATTAAAACCGGTAATTAAATCAAAATTAAACTACTAGGCTAAACGTGCGCAAAACATTCCCTAGAAAATCCTACACGACAACGTCGACGTGACAAATTAACAGAGCAATTTTGAGAAACAACTGAGATCAAACGGAGTTCCCCAAAAATCCTAGAAGATCTAGACTACAAGGAACTAGATTAATCACAAATAAATAATCGCAACTAGATTAGCAATTAATTCAACAATCTATTGGAGAGGAAAAAGGAATTTAAGAAAGGAGAATTATTCTCACCAAGATCTGAAAAAATCGGAGCCGAAATCTGGAGTCATGTGCTGAAAAGTCGGAGAGAAAACCGGAACACGCTTTGGAGATTCGGTCAAATTGGCGTAGAAATCGGCGACAGCAACAGCGAGGTCGGCTCTAGAGCTAGCGTGGGCTTCGAAAACTAGAACGGCGACAGATGACTAGTCCACGGCGCGGGAAACCGGATGAAGCGGCGCGGAACTCGAGCGGGGACAGTGTCGGGGCGCTCGGCTGACGAAGCGTTGACGACGCGACGAAAACGGCGTGGCGCACTGGAGTTTGGCTCGGCGTTGCGGCTCGGTGACAGTGACGGAGCGTGGGAACCCGACGAAGATCGAGGCGGCGTGCGGTGAAACGGTCTCGGGAGATGACGCAGAGGGGGATGGGCGTGAGAGACGAGGTGGAGACTGTCGGCGCGGCGACTTGGCTGGCG
The DNA here is from genome assembly GCA_001602295.1 of Zoysia matrella. Lineage (NCBI taxonomy): Eukaryota > Viridiplantae > Streptophyta > Magnoliopsida > Poales > Poaceae > Zoysia > Zoysia matrella. Next base: position 10,485 of record BCLG01005739.1, on the reverse strand, counting down.
GGCGACAGAGAAAGCGGACGACGCGCGGAAACCGGGTACGGTGGCCGACAAGATTTCAACGGTGACGATGACCGAGGCAGCGATGTAGGAGAGAGCGACACACGCTGGAAATTTTTCTGGAAAATAGGAGGGAAATGGGGAGGTGAGAGAGAGGATGAGAATAAGAGGGTTTAGATAGAGATGAGGGTAGGTGGGAAAGGATAATATTGAGAGAAATAATTAAGAAAATTATTTAGAGATCTGAAAATTAATTAAGAAATTCCGGAAAATAATTTTAGCCCCAACAAAAATTACGCAGACTAAATTATTTTGGCATCGAAACAATTTAGAAAGGAGGATTTTGAATTAGACGGAACGAAATTCGGGACAAATGATTTTTGATTGGAACGGAAATTGAGATAACTCACCGCTTTATTAATTGAAAAATTTCGAGATGTTACATATCACACTACTCAAATGGTATGTAAATGTGATAAGTAAAGAGAGTGAGATAGAGAGTGCTCAGTGATTTTTCTCGAGGTCTCGGAAGGTAAGCACCTTCCCCTAATCCTCGTTAGACCACTTCCGTCGAAGTTCTGGTCCCTCCCGTCGTTCCTGAAACGATGCTGACAAGGAAACGTTTCACTCCTGGAGTGAAGACACCGGCGGTCCGGCAGTTGCACACAATACCCAAATGATAGAGCAAGCCTCTAAGACTCGGGTCCTTTTGGTGTCCCTTTCAAGCGGGGGACCCGGAACCGCCTACAAACTTAGCGACATCCTCCATAATCGCCTCAGTAGAATGATCAACGACTCCTAGCCGGTCTAGGCTGTCCACACCAAGAGTAATAGGCAAATATAACTCCTCTCAAGCCCTATAAGCACTAAAAGTATATGAATGCTCTCTATTACTCTCCTACGAGCACCAAAGATCTTCAATCTTGCAATATGCTCTCTTGGTGGTGTCATTGGCCTCTCAAAACTTGGCTCCAGCAATTCTAATTAAGGGCACATAAAAAAACGTCCCCCTCCATGATTTAAATAGGCTCTAAGCCCTGAAACAACTGTTGGGACGTGATGTCATAAAGCTGACTACTTTATGCAATCATAGGACTGTCCGGTGACTGGACCACAGGACTGTCCGGTGACCCTTCTTCCTCCTCGGCTATTGAAACACTCTCTCTAAAATCTATTCCATAGGACACCAGACTGTCCAGTGCATACCTTCACCGGACTATCCAGTGGCTTTCACTTTTGGACTACTAGAGACATCTTCACTGGACTGTAGCTTCTGGCTCACCGGACTATCCGGTCCCTGCACCGATGGACTGTCCGATGACTGCTCCACGTCGACTCCAGAGAGCACCTCTCTTTGGATTGGCTCCTCTTGGGCTCACCGGACTCTCCAGTGACTGAATCTTCAGATGGTCTTGAGCTCCGGTCTTTGACTTCGCTTACTCTGCCATCTTCAGTGCTTTCTGAGGATCTAAGGAGCATTCACACCCTCTAACACTTGTATGACAGGAGACAAATGACTTTACCCCTCTTAATAGTATCGGCTTTCTTGTGGACTCTATAACTAGCCCTTAGCCTTGGTCTTCCGAAGCCCGGCAACTACTCTTCTAGGGTTCGTTCTTGTCATCCACCGAGGAAGCCCACCATATTGATCCAGAATTATCGATGTGATACTTGCAACACAATCATTACCTATGGTTGTTCAATCAGTTACCAAAATCAATTAAAACATTTTAGAGGACTTCAAAGGTCATGAAGCTTACATTCGCTTTAGAGTTTGTATCTTCAGAGACACAAATCCACACACTGGTCCATCCAGATTTCTCACCGTCATTCAGACCATTTAGAGGGATAGAGCCGAGTAATGAGAGGATGAGTGTTGCTTTCTCACCACCTCATGAGGAGCATTACTCGAGGTACCTTCTGCGCTTAACACACGAGGCTTGTGTTTTGAGAGGGTTACTTGGGAGGTCGATAGCACCTTGAACTAGTTACAGAGAGAGGGTTGTCATATTGCACCTGTGACTGCTTTGCTTTCTGCTAAGGCATGAGGATTTTGACTTGATAGATCTTTAGTTGGCTCAGATGGAGGATGTTATTTATGAGGGGATTGAAGCACGTCAGTTACCTTTTGTCCCCTACATTTGCCTAATGCTGAGGAGAGCTATTGTGATGACTGAGGAGTACACAGCATTACTAGAGATTGCCATCTCTTTCAGTCCAGCAGAGTCATCCGACTCTAGGGTTCTTCGAGTTTCAGTTTCACAGGGCACCTCTGGAGGAGAGACCACAGCCCCGGGGGAGGTTATGACCGAGGCTCCGAAGGGACCACAGCCGGGAGCTGGGAGTACTGAGGCTCCAGGTCAGGCCAAGACTCTGACCTCTCGGGCTACACTATACCCTACATTAGCTGCCAGGTTGAACGTCATTCAAGTAGAGCAGGCTGAGCAGAGGAGATATCGAGAGGAGCAGGATGAGCAGATACGCAGAGAGGGCCTAGTTCGAGGAGAGAATCCGACTCGAGCGCCTCTAGATTGAGGAGTGGCTTCAGATGGAAAGGGAGTTAGCAAAGGAGAGGAGACGGTAGGATAGGGAGTTTCATGAGAGATCGCAGCGCACTCAGTTAGAGATGCAAGCAGCTATTTCGTATATGTATGCCAGTTTCGGAGCTATTGCATCGTATCTCTAGGGGATCGGTACGCCACATCTTCTGATGTTTTCGACGACTACGCTACCGAGTCCCCTGCCTTCACAGCTCAAGACTAGTGCACCTCGGCCTTAGTATTCTTCAGTGCCAGCCTTCACATCTGAGTTGCAGAGCCAGAGTCAGTAGCAGTAGCAGCAACAGCAGTCCACATTCTCTACACTGCTCTCAGCTTCGCTTTCACTGTTTGTACCATTTGGGGCAGCCAGCACAGCCATGACTACTGGGAGAGTTAGTGTTCCTGTCACTTCTTCTTAGTTCTTCCTAGTTTCCTCGTACTCTATCTCGGTACTATTGGCTTCAGCTAAGCCGAGAGTATCAGTACCGGCATTGGAGTCAGGACGGCAGTGGGTAGTTCTCCGCTTGCTTCGAGAGTTCTTTCTTTCATGATACCACTGCTGAGTCAATTTTGACAGAACCACCGCCAGAGGCTTCAGAGTCAGAGCCTACAACCACAACAGTCGAGCAGCCCAGAGCTTTAGATGCAGATATCTTGGTTGAGGCCGGATACTCACTAGAGAAGGCAGCTCAGGCCCTTACCAGTGTTGATCAGCCAATTTCAGTTGAGGGCAAGGAGCCATCCCTAACATCTTCAGGCTTGAGCGCTTTTGACGATGTCGAGCAGCCAAGAGAGGATCAGTCAGCAGTAGTGTAGCCTTCAGAGGAGTAGCCTCCGACTGTCACTGCACCCAGCTCTTCAGCCACGCAGGACTAGATCTTTTTAAGAGTTTGGGTGAGAGACTTGAGGTGTATCGTCTTGAGAGCTAGCTATCTAGGGGGAGGCTTTGGATAGGTAGTTAGGGCTCTAGATTTTGATTTAGTAGATTTCATTGGCTCTTCTATGACATTTTGATGAGCTTGCTTTCTATTCAACTCTTTTACCTCATTGGAATACACTCGGTGTTGGTCTAACTTCGTAGTTTCATGAGTATGGCTCCTAATGCTTTATTTGTTTTGCAGGTTCCTTTGTATACATGCGCTCTCGTTCTATACTCTATCGTGCATCTTCTTTGTTAAACCAGTGTTCTCCCTCTCTATATGCTTCCTCCGTGTCATCTTTTTGTTGATTAGATGACAAAGGGGAAGCGAGAGCTACCAGACAAGGGGAGAACCGGAGGAGAGCGATGCTTCCTACCCATAACAAAGGAGGGAACTCTTGCAAAATTTTTCTGAGTAGACACCAAGGTAATAGGGTAAGTGTTCTTTCGAGATGTGTTTTATTCTTTTCTTCCATCTTGTTTGAGTTGTTTGTGAGTACTATAGTTGTCATCAATCACCAAAAAGAGAGAGATTGTTAGCTTCATGACCTTTGAAATCCTCTAAAAGGTATAAATTAATTTTGGTGATTAAGTAGACACCATAGGTAACGATTGTGATTATAGGTAACACTCTGCTAATTCTACATCAACATGGTGGGCTTCCTCAGTGGATGACAAGGACGAACCTAAGAAGAGGAGTTTCCATGTGTCGGAGGACCAAGGCTGAAAACTAGCTAGAGTCCATAGGAACGCCGAAACTATTATGGGGGTAAAGTCATTTGTCTCCTGTCATTCAAGTGTTAGAGGGTGTGAATGCTCTTTAGATCCTCAAAAAGCACTAAAAATGGCAGAAGAAGCAAAGAAAGACCAAAGATCAGATTCAGTCAAAGACAGAGTCATCAGACAGTACAGTGAGGTCACTAGACTGTCTGGTGAGCCAGGACTTTAGAGTCCAGAGAGAAGTGCTCTCTGGAGTTGCTGCAGAGAAGAGATCGAACAGTTCGGTGTCCTATGAAATAGATTTCAGAGAGGGTGTTTCCCTGGCTGAGGAGTTAGAAGAGTCACCGGACAGTTCGATGATTGAATAAAGCAGTCAGCTTTATGACATCACGTACCAATGGTTGTTTCTAGGCTTAGAGCCTATTTAAACTGTGGGGGGATGTTTTCTCGTGTGTCTGTGGTCTAAGAAGCTAGAGCCAACTTGTGAGAGGTCAAAGGACACCATCAAGAGAGGACATTGCAAGATTGAAGATCTTTGGTGCTAGTAGGAGAATGATAGGGAGCATTTATACACTTCTAGAGCTTGTAGGGTTTGAGAGGAGTGATCTTTGCCTATTACTCTTGGTGTGGGCAGCCTAGACTAGTTAGAAGTCGGTGATCGAGCTTTCGAGAAGATTATAGAAGATGACGTCAAGTTTGTACGCTGTTTTGGGTCCTCCCACTCGAAAAGGACACTAAGAGAGAGCGCCCGTGCCTTGAAGGCTTGCTCTAGCGCTTGAGTATTATGTGTGACAGCCGTGCTGCTAGTGACTTCACTCCAGAAGTGAAGCGTACCTTTATGAGCATCCTTTCGAGAACGACAGGAGGAATCAAGACTTCGACGGGAGTGGATCAACGAGGATTAGGGGAAGGTGCGTACCTTCTGAGACATCGAAAAAAAATAACTGAGCACTCTCTATCTCACTCTCTTTACTTACCGCGTCTACTTACTGTTTGAGTAGTGTGATAGGTTATTCTTTGATTCCTCTTGGCGGCTATTGTGCTAGTGCTTACTTGTTGTTATTCTCATTTCACTAGTATTGTTAGGGGTTTTGGTCTACTAGAATTGTTTAGGTCCACTTCTGTTGTGATCGAGTCTTATAATTTAAGTTCGTAGCGAAATTAGTGCTATAAGTCCACAAATTCAACCCCCTTCTCGGTGTCCTTGATCCTTACAGCTGGTTGATCACACTCCATAAGTTTGCGTTCACCCTCTGGAATCGGTGTATTTGTCGCTAAGGCGCAATGTCATGGACAGTTGTATTCGGGCCATGAACGTCGTTTTTTTCCACCAATCGTGTTTACCATCTCCATCGAAAGATAGGGATCGAACTTCGCATCATGTGGTATCCGAGCTCAAGGTTGTTCGGTGAGAGATTTTAGATCCAATCTGTTATTTACCTATAGTTCAAAAAAGCCAAAAAAATGCAGATTAATTTCCATAGTCTCATAGCCTTTTTTAGCCTGTTTATTAATACTGTATAGTTAGGACTTGTTGAGTCTTCCGCTGCATCGTCGTGTCGAGGTCTCAGTGTATAGTCCTTTAGAGTTTTGAGTTCTTGTCACGCTACAACGTCACATTTGAATCTCCAAAATCAGCATAATCACCATCCCTATTTTTGGTGCACTACATCTCATTGGTTTATACACGTCTTTGGATCAGATCTATAATAGAAGGACGAAATAAACTCAGATCCGAGTTTTTTGGAAACAACAGATTCGGGTATCAGAAATTGTTGCGAAGGAAAACATTCATATCTCTGCGATTCGTTACTTGTTTGTAACGTTTTCGCACAATCTGGAAAGATCTTCATGTTAACTTTCCAACATATGCTCACTAGCCAAAAAATTTCATCCGAGCACGTCGCAATCACAAAAGAGATCTAGCATCTACTATCTGTGCTTTATTGCATTTTTTTCATTCCCTAAAAAAAGAAAGAAAAAAAAAAGAAAAAAAGCAAACAAAAAAATCAGAGAGAAAAAACAAAGGAAAGAAAAAAACAGAGGGTTGTTTGTTCCTTCAACAGTGTTTTTTTTTTGTGGACTTCATTTGTGTCCTAGCTCGCGTCTCTAGCACGGGTTTTAACCTAGGACCAGCACAGTACCGGCTTTGAATGATTACTCACCATGCTTGTAACTAACGTGGTACTAGTATTTTTCTTGTGTAACACTTTCAGCCATCTTATAGCTCCACATATATCTCATACAGCTCGACATTGTTGTGCTGCGGTGCCGATACATTCGTTTCCTTATTGCCGACTTGTTGATAGCCGTCACCCTCTTATTGAGCAAGGTAAGAACATGTAAGAACTATGTTGAACAGAATTGAGAGAAGTCCAGTGTGCCACAACCCCTCTTTGCCAATTTGTTCTGCTGTTTGCTAACTATGATAGGCTTACGACTTACATTCTCAACAAGGAAAAATGGAGCTTACGACTTACATTCTCAACAACGTATGAAATCGCATCAACTTTAGGTACAAGATGATATTTTGCAAGTAGTCAGTTCGTCTATACATTATTTTGCTGAAAAATTTGATACGTATGCATACATTGATTGAGAGCTGAAAGTAGATAAAGAATTTGATACATGACTTGTTGGAGAAAGAAAAGATTTACATTATCTCTAATGCTTTGATTGAAGGAGCTATGCTTGAATGAAAATATACTTGTAAGCACAAAAACATTACAGAATCTTGGCAAGACTTTAAACGACAATTTAGAGAAGTTTTTATTCCTGCATATTATGCTAAATATTTGCTGACTAAATTAGACAACTTGAAGCAGAATAGTATGACTGTTAAAGAATACTATCATGAATTTAAGGTTTATGTCATATTTGGTAGCTTAGATGAATGACGAAAAGATACAATAAGTAAGTTTATGTAAGGTCTTAATTCTAAAATTCAAATTTTGCTCATTGGTCAAACTTACAATCTCTCACTTGTTTTTGCTTGCTTGTAATGTTGAGAATCAACTTGTATCATCTAAATATAGCAGCAAGAATAATCGAGATCACAAATGTGTGGAATGTGTTGCTGAGGTGTCTTTGTCACAGAGAGAATATGACAAAGAAGAGTTGTGACATACTATATCTCTGACTAAAACAGGACAACTAGATAGAGAACACTTTTTTCTTTCATGATTATGCCTAACATCTTGCACGAGAGTGAGCAGAAGTTTGAAGGAGACATTGAGCTACTTGCGGAAAGGAAGGATATGGATAATGATGCTTGTGCTCCTACTATATTTCGGGAGAGCAGAAAAAATGAAACACATTGTGAGTCCCTCACCCTATCTCTGTATACCCATGCTGCTCATGTTGATTTGCAATTGCCCATTGCTCAGACTAGTATTTTGTAATCCTCCATACAGCCTCTAGTGACTTACGATTTGTCACAAACAGCACCTTTCGCTTATGATTATAACAAGTTGTGTGCGCAAATTTCTTTAATCTCAAAAGCACAACTAGTGCATGGAGATCGAAATGTTGCTTTTAAGAACACACTTGTTGAGTATAAGACTTTTCATGCACTGATATTAATGGCAAAAAGTTTGAGTTCATACATCCTTTGACTTTTTAGGTTATATTGAATTTGATGTTCCTTGTAACCTGAATTATTTGGACAAGAAATTGTCTCAGAATTACAGTTTGCAATATTTTGGCAACTTTATTTTTCATGCAGTTAGTAAATATGATGGTCTTAGAGATTTTTTAATATCTAAAGCATTCATATGTACTAATCTGAAATATCCCTTTAAAATGCAAAAACAGGATAAAAAACAATGACATGGACTAATATTAACAATGCCATACAAAGTTTCTCTATTTTTGTGATCTATCAATAGGAGCAGCTTATGAAACAGGAGAAGTTGTTGTACCCTGGTTACATGCTCATATGTTATATAGAAAGAGAGAATGATGAGATCTTATATGTTTTTGCTGTGTCGCATAACTGCATCAAAATACTCCCATGGCCTCCACCTTTTGCGATTTGGAGAGGGCATGGTGAGGTGGCTAGATGGCATGATGGAGTGGTGGTTTTGCAATCTTCACTTGAGTCGAGGACGACTCTAATTCAAGTAGGAGAGGATGATGAAGACATCAACACTCTCGATACATCCTCCTCCTCTACATCTACACATGTTTCGGTTACAGGCCCTATGATATGCACCCGTGCACATCAACTTAATCATCAAGTAAGTTCACTCTTAAGCTCATGTTCAACTTTTTTATACCATAGAAATCCGTGTACTCTTGTGTTGCTTAGGAACCAAAGAGAAAACCAACCAGGAGATAAAGTTGCGCAAGCTAGATTCGGATTGTAGGACAGCATGCAGGCTCTGTTTTGGATGTTGAAATGCTTATCAAGTCTACTTTCCAACGGATCTGACCTCACCTTCATACGACATCGAAGTCAGTGCTAATCAACATTTTGCTATAAAAGTGTTGTGTCACCCCAACTTAGAGCTTCTCATCCCTTTCATCACTACTATCATACTCATCAATAGTCTATCTATCATTTCTTTCATGTATGGGTGGAGGTGGAATCAATAGGTTATTTACGACTTCATCTTCACTATTGAGGTTATGATCTACCTTATTTGAGACAAGAAGGAAGGATGGATAGTATACAAAATATTGCTCAATTCAATTATACTAACCTTCTCGATGGATAGTGGTTTGTACAAGGATGTAGATAAGTCTTCAAATTGGCTACAACCATAAATAAACATGTTCTCATCAAGAGAGTCATTAAATCTTGCCAATTAGTTTTTCAATTGTAATCTTCTCAAGATCTTCATGTTGAAATGAAAGAATAATAGCCTCATTGCTTGAAATTGGGAGAGCTTCCAACAACTTCTTGATAGCCGCACTATTTGTGATATTTCGCTTATCATAAGAGTTGATCCACTTAACTAGAAAAATATAAGCGAATACACAAGTCAATTAAAAGTTTTGTTAGGTAGCATTGTAAAGCTATCAAATTCATCGCATAAAGGCCGATAAAAATCATCAATAAGCAAACTAGCAATATCATCAATATATTCAATAAAAAAAGATTTGCTAGAGGAGTGAGAAATAGTGCAAACTCGGGGCTCATGCGACACATGAGCATGATCATTGATAATTGAGCTTAGCTAATGAGGATAACACTTCTTTAGATACACACATACTCTTCAAATTAGTATTGATAAAACTCACACACGATAGTTGAGATTAAAGGTGAGTTCATTCTTAAACACGTTTTCTTTTTTTTAGAATAAATTGCTATTTAATGACTTTATCGTGATTAGAAACATTGGAAAAGGTCAAAGAAAGCATAAAAGACTTTGAGATGAGCAAGATCAGCAATGATTCAACTCCAAAGAAAATTCAATCCAACTCAGGTTCAAGTCTGAGTTGGACTCTAGTAACAGCCTACACTAAAAAAGATGCTTCGGTCGCATACGAGCTCCGTTTTAGACATTCTAAGGCCCTTTTTGTTTGAGCTGGAGCTTTTGAGCTTTTAGAAAAGCTGGCTGATGGCTAGTTGAAAAGCTAGCTTTTCAGCATTTTAAAAGCCAGCTTTTTAAAACCTTGTTTGTTTCAGCTTATCAGTTTTTAGCTTTTCAGATGGAAAAGCCAGCTAAAAAGCTGAAACAAAGAGGGCATAATATAAAAAGCTAAGGAGATAAGCTTTTTAGAGAATTGCTGAAACAATATGACGTACATAATCTATTACGGTGCTTGACATTATCTTTTGTGTGATGTATCTTTGTTAAGCTCATTAATATTAGGTTTTGCTTTCACGTTCTAACCTCTATATAAATAGTAGCCGTATCATTAAGGAGAGGTTTTAATTAGTTTTTATCTCTTGTCAAACAGTTTCACTTCTTTAAAGTTTGTTGGTTTTTTATTTTCGTGATTTAATTCAATTTTTTTTCTTGTTTTTTTTCTTGATTCGTACGCTAGGATTAGTCTTTTTGGCAAGGCCAAAACACAACTATCTGAAATTAATATGAGATTAAAAAATTATTTTAATATTAATATATTATTTTTTAAGTTAATATTTTTTAAACTATAGTATAAACATGGCAATTAGAACTAGTTTTATAAATTAAAAAAATTCAATGATGCTGCCCGCAAGAGGCTTACACCGGCGGCGTTGCAATTCTTTCTCATAAATTATCCTCGTGCCCGTTCAATGGACCGATGCTGCCCGGGCTTATTACCGTGACGCGTGCGTGCCGCCTACTCCGCCTCTCCTCCCACCCCACTAGGGTTTTG
>BCLG01005738.1:0-22244 GCA_001602295.1 Zoysia matrella | reverse complement strand
GCCCGAGGGCTCGGGGGCTACGCCCTATGGGCGCGCTCGTGCGCACCCATAGGAACTTGAACTTTCGGGACGACCAGCCCGACGCCGCCTCGATCAAAAACCTCGAAGCGGCATCAGGCTCGGGGGCTACTGTCGGGATCACGTACCCCGGGTACCTAACAGATCGCTCCAACGAGAAAGTCGAGGGTCGGATGACACGGGCTTCGACCCCTCCGCAACGATCTAGCATGGCCGCGCAAGGGCGCGAAGACCCCGGGCCCTAAGGATAACACCCGGGAGCGACCCCCAGAAGGCAGGTACTGCGTTATGGTACATTTACTCCGGGGACCAGCTGCCATCCGTTCCGACGAGACAGGACGAGGTTCACCACGACGACACTCCAGCAGAAAGCTGCGACGACTGTCAGACACGATGGGTCAGCGCTGTAGCTAGCACAGTGGCGCCGGACAGGTATCACGGTACCCGCCGACATGCCCGATGTGACGGGTCATGAACGCGCCTGGACGGAACGAAGTGATGTCGACAACGACGGGTGGGTCTACCTGTCGGCAAGACGGCAGGATTTCATAGGACCCATTGCATGTAACCTCAGGACTCCCCCTATATAAAGGGAAGCCCGGGGAGCGATAAAGAGAGAGGTGGAACAACACACAAAACAGACCCCGATTTTCTCACATCCAGGGTCCTCTCGCGAAGAGAGGCCCCCGTCTTGTAACATTATCCTCGAGATAATCCGCTCCCTGGACGTAGGGTATTACACCATCCGGGTGGCCCGAACCAGGTTAAAAATCCCCCTGAGTCTATCTTAGATTAGGCCATATCGAATCCGAAGGCACACCTTCTCTCACGACCGTATATTTACTGTGCCGGTGGTCAGAACGCCGACAAGATACGCAGGTAAAACAGGTAGCACTTGTGTGCGCCTTTTTTTTTTTCATACGAACTGCTGCGTACTGTTGGTTTTGACCTAATGAGCGGCGAGCGATGATGGCCGTAGGACGGCGCAGGTGGAGATGGACGGCTGCACGCCAGACTGCTGGGAGCCACTGCTGTGTGCCTGCCGTAGATCCCAGTCCGCCGGAGAGGCGTTGCGAATCTGCCGAAATGGTTTGGTCGGTTGGGCCCAGCGTGAACTCATGGGCTGTGAGCGAAGGCTTACTGGGCGTTGGGCCCATGGCTTCGGCCTTCTCTGAGAATCCGCCACACGCTCCTCCCTAGTCCCTAGTCACGAAGACACGCAAGGCTTGTCTAAAAAAAAAAAAAAAAGAAACGCAAGACTAGAACCTTTTTTTTGTCCAGAAGGTTGGGCACGTAGTCTAACATTTGAGAGCAACTGAATTTCAGTGCGTGACATGCTACTCTGGGATTGGCATAGGGGTGCATCGCTGCCCGGCGCCTGCAAAAATTCTCCTGCTGGCTATTCCATCAGTTTGACACTTTGGTAGTGTAGTGCATTTTTTTACACTATAAATTTAAGGCCTCTTTTTGGGAATGGAGGATTTTTTTATTTTTTCTGTGAAATTAAACTGATTTATATGAAATCTCTATACAATTTATGAAAATCATGTTCCAAATGTGCTCTAAGATTCAAGTTCTACGAGCTGAACTCTACAAAAATTTCAAATCTCACACTACTATCTCAAGTTTTTGCTTGATTTTACCTCACATAACATACAATTTCTATTCTATAATCTTATAATCTAATTATTTGTTTCATATTTTATATTATAGCTTTTCACGATCTATTTTTCCTATAATTTTCACAATTCAATAAATTTGCGTACTCCATAGTGCAAACAAACAGGCTTTACATGATGCGCACATTCTAAAATGGCATACATTTCTCTCTGTGATCTAACTATTTTTTTTCTCTTGATCCAGCAAGCATGGTAGTAATATTTATGTTGGGAAGGAACTAGGGCGATGCCACAGCTTGTCATTGAGGTTAGGTGACACTGACGTTTCTGCTGTAAAAAATCCATGTATTTGCTGTATATTTTATAACTTTGACCTTAGTAAAACATATGATAAAACGGTAGCGGACGAGTTAAGGGGTGATAAAAAAGCTCAGTTTGCGGATCTTTTCACAAATTATTTCAATTTTATTAAATTTTAGTTAAAAATAAATAAAAAATTTAGTTCGATTCTATTCTGGCTCTTACTATTTAGTTTATTTTCTTTAGCTCATTTTCACCCCTAGACAAGCCATGAGCATATCAAGGTGCAGATTCATTCACAAAGACGAAACATCCTACACTACTACCAAAAGATCCTTCAATATCAAGTCATAAGGTTCTACAGTGTCAGTCAAATTGTGCAACACTCCTCATACGACACTGCTGTAAATGATAATTAATGCCAGTCCGTAGAAACCAACATTAAATCAAATTATCAGTATTAGTCAAATGACATTATGTAACCGACATTGATAGCAGCGTGTTCAATGTTAGTCAGAATGACAACAGCTTGATCGACACTAGCAATAACAACAGTAGTGTCGACCAGCATGATATCATCTGATCGACACTAGTAACAACAATAGCAATGTCAGAGGCATGATATCATCTAACCGACACTGCTATTAGTTACATCAGTGTCGCTCTCTTGATGCCATATGACCGACACTGCCATTTTCACTATCGTTTCGGTTATAATGACATCATGCAACCGACACTGCTCTCACTACCAATAGTATCAGTCTTAAGGATGTCAATTTTACCGACATTGTTTACAGGAATCTTATGTCATATATTATGACCTCACGTGACCGACACTACTTCTTGGATTAGAGGTGTCAGTTTTTGTAATGTCACATAACCGACACTTTTATATATTTGAATAAGAGTCATCTGAATAACACAAATCAAATGCAAATAATAAATTAATAAAATATATTGATAGAGACAATGTATTCAGAAAGTGAATGTTTAAGGTCACATATGTACGCAAGTTCATCCAATACAGCAGCTTAATTTACACATATACATGAATATACATACTTCACATTAAAGTGACAACTACCAACTCCGGTCTTGTTCATAAATTTTCTTCTGCCCAATCTCAAAGTTTTGCCGAATTAGTTCAGAATTATTATATTTTCCGCATCAATGAGAAAGCTCTTTATGTCTTGCCACATCACCTAATGGGTCAAAATATTTACCCATTGGATGAATAAACTCATGCATCATAAAGCGGATCATCCGAGATGCAATGTCAGAGTGTGGCTTCGTTATATTGGCTTCCTTGCATTTGCACCTGCTTGTCTAGCTGCCAATATTAAGAATATAATTATTTATTACTAAATTACAAATATCAATACAGTGTGAAAATGCATATAACAATATTAGTAAAACTGCAAGTACTTACATTTTTTCATACATAATCTTCCTTTGGCAATGTCATGTATTTTTCAGAGGCAGCTTCTATGCATTTGCACACATATTAGCCACAATGCACACTGCCAGGAGGCTGTTTTGCACACTTTGAGAACAAAATGAAAAGGTTAAAAGTCTCGAAGATATAGACAAAAATATAATGATATAGATTATTGAATTATGGTGTAGTAGTACCGAAAAATGTGTTTTGTACGATAATTTTTCTTTCTGTTTTGCATGGTGTTTTCCTTCAAGCTCGATGTTGAACCGGTAAGCGCTGTCACCAATAAGAAATATTGTGTCATAATTATGAATATCAAATCACTAAAGAATTAAAATGATATTGAGGTCATTACGCATCAAGGACTTGCAAAAAATCATTGTTGGCGCTCCTCTCACGATCAAGGGAGTCCAATACCCAAGCCTTCCCTAATTTTTAGATATATCATGAAAGCAATCCAATGATCGCTATAACAAAAGTACATTTAATCATGTTAGTGTTTGAATTTATTAGTCAAAAGTAGGGTTAAGTAAGTGATAGAGAAAAGCATACTCACTCAAAGTTATAAGGAGTCATGATGCACTCCCTGTCCCACCAATTATATATGGCCTTACCTATATAGGCTGCTATAGCATTCCTAACATTTTCGACCATCAAATTATGGTACGCCTTTTAGTCATTCTTCCTCTTGCCCTTCAAGTCAGGGTGATCTATAGGGACGTTGATCGTTGATTGCCTTATTGCTATTGGGTTAATGTATCCGACTTTTTTATCCTCACCACAGTAGAAGCACATTTTAAAAACCTGAAATAATACATAGTCAATTATGATATTAATTAATAGTAGGACTAATTATAAGGTCATTATTGTTCGAAACACTTACAAACACCATACGGTTATGAGAGTGTCATCCAATCTCTGAAGTCGATAGAGGACATGTATGTCTTCAAATGGCACATTTAGATCCATTGGCACAGTGCTAAAAAGTTCTCCAGGAATCTTAGCTTGGATACACTGAACACCTTTAAAACATGCTTTTAAGTACCACCTGTGAAATTTACGCATCATCCAGTCCTTCTCATTGAACATATGGCTCAGTAATAGTGGCCTACCATGTTTGAACTTAGAAAAATCATTCTCTGTAAGATCCCAAGATCCTTCAGAATGACCCTCGAGCACTAGAGGCATGTGCTCCACCAGTTCCTTTTTCTCATAGGTGTATGGTTCTTTTATAACCTTGAGGAACGTTTGAACTGTAAAAGAAAACATTAATGTGTGTTCTACAGTTTAGCGGTTAACATACTAGTTAATAGAAGGTGCTGACTTATACTCTTGCTGGATGTTGAGTCCGTAGCACATGTCGGTTGAGGTGTAAGAAGGTCATCAATAGGTTTTTCAGCAATACCCTCGTCCTCATGTGTCTCAGAAGGCGGAGGGGGGGTCTATGATAAGCCCCTCAGCATCAGCAGCCTCATGCTCATGTCTCTCTAAAAATTGCCTAGAGGGGGGTGAATAGGCAACCAAAAATAATTTCTGAAAAATCAAACTCAACGAACTGTTAGACCACCGGAGTCTTTGGTAATGTGCCGGATACTCTGGTCACCGGACTATCCGGTAACTTGCCGGACACTCCGGTCAAATAGGCACTTTGGACAAAATTTGAATCTAAGCAAGTTTTAATGAGTTCTAGCAAATTCCACTTGAATCAAAAGACTAGAATATGATATAGGATATAGATCTAGGCAATTAAACAAACTAGAGAATAGTGAGCAAATAGATTGAAGCAAATCTATGAATATGAACAACAAGAACAATATGAACTTGCAAGAATGAAAAGTGCATAAAGAGACACAAGATTTTACTCCGAAGTTCGAGTTCACGAAGGAACTCTACGTCTCCGTTGAGAGGTTCACAAAGAACCAGATCTCACTCGATCCTTTTTCTCACTCAACCAACCACAAATGTGAGGTTGAGTTCTCCACTAGTAAATCCCTTTCGAAAAGGGATGAACAAACTTCTCAGGGTGTCACCACACAAGTTGAGAGCTCCCAGGCACGCCTAGCCGTCAAGAAGCAAAAGCTCCAAGAGTAACAAACTCGAATCGAAGCTTGACGGTGCACACATACACACTAAGCATGATATCGAGCCTATATGCACAAAGGTAAAGCAAAGATCCAATCATGGAGCGATATACCTTTTGATCCACCGCTTTTTCATCGAAATCAAGATCAAGATGACCATTTGTCCCCATGGGAGTCTTGATAGGTTTAGCATTCGTCATATTGAACTTCTTGAGAATGTCATAGGTGTATTTGGTTTGACATATGAACGTCTCTTCTTTGAGTTGTTTCACTTGAAAGCCGAGGAAGAATGTCAGCTCTCCCATCATTGACATCTCAAATCTTTTCATCATGACCTTACTAAACTCATTATAAAAAGTTTTGTTACTAGAACCAAATATTATGTCATCGACATATATTTGGCACACAAATAAATCGTTATCAACTCTTTTTGTGAAGAGGGTGAAATTGACTTTTCCAATTGTAAAGCCACTTTCAATGAGAAAGTCCTTAAAGTATTCATACCATGCTCTAGGAGCTTACTTAAGCCCATAGAGCGCCTTATAGAATTTATAAACATGGTTAGGATACTCATCATCTTTAAAGCCCGGTGGTTGCTCCACGTACACTTCTTCTTTGATTGGCCCATTGAGGAATGCACTTTTCACTTCCATTTGATATAGCTTGAAATCATGGTGAATAGCATAGGCAAGTAATATACGAATTGACTCAAGCCTAGCTACGGGGGCAAAGGTTTCATCGAAATCCAAACCTTCAACTTGTGAATAACCTTTTGTCACAAGTCTTTCCTTGTTCCTTATCACGACTCCATGCTCATCTTGTTTGTTGCGGAACACTCATTTAGTACCCACAACATTTTGACTTGGACGCTCCACCAAGGACCAGATTTCATTCCTCTTGAAGTTGTTCAACTCTTCTTCTGTGGCCATCACCCAATTCGGATCACGAAGTGCATCTTCTACCCTAAATGGTTCCAAAGAGGAAACAAAAGAGTAATGTTCATAAAAAGTAGCGACTCGTGATCTAGTGGTTACCTCTTTTTCAATATCACCAAGTATGTTGTCGACGGGGTGATCTCTTTGAACACTTTGATAGACTTTTGGGTGTAGCACTTAAGGTCTTAGTTCATCTTACTCTTCTTCTTCATCTCTCCCTTGATCATTGTCCTCTTCTTCTTCTTGTTCTTCATCTTGCGTTGGAGGTGATGCAACATTAGAGGATGGATCATTTTGGATATCTTGTGGATCATGTGGACGGACATTACCAATTGCCATCCTTCTCAATGCATCACATGGAGCTTATTTATCATCTAAAACATCAAGATCAACTTGCTCTACTTGAGAGCCATTAGTCTCATCAAACACCGCATCACACGTGACTTTAACTAAACCGGAGTTTTTGTTAAAGACACGATAGGCACGAGAGTTTAAGTCATAACCAAGTAAGAAACCTTCGCCCGTCTTTGGAGCAAACTTGGATGATTTGTGTTTCTTGTTGAGAATATAATACTTGCTTTCAAAAACACGAAAGTAAGAGACATTAGGTTTGTTACCGCGAGAAGCTCGTAGGAGTTTTTTTTAAGATGCGATGAAGATAGAGCCGGTTGGTTGCATGGCATGCCGCATTCACCGCTTCGGCCCAAAAGCGATCAGAGGTCTTGTATTTATCAAGCATGGTTCTTACCATCTCTATGAGTGTACAGTTCTTCCTTTTGGTAACTCCGTTTTGTTGAGGGGAGTAGGGTGCCGAAAACTCATGCTTGATGCCTTTTTCATCAAGATACTTCTTCACTTGAGTGTTCGTGAATTCGCTTCCATTGTTACTTCTTATCTTTTTGATTCTTAAGCTAAATTTATTTTGAGCTCTTCTCAAGAACTTCTTGAGTTCTCTTTGAGTTTCACTCTTATCATGCAAAAAGAACACACAAGTGAAACGAGAATAATCATCAACAATTACAAGACTATATTTGTTACCGCCAATGCTTATGTAGGCTATTGGTCCAAAGAGATCCATATGAAGCTATTCCAATAGCCTTGTTGTTGTCACGATGTTCTTGGCGGGATGTGGCGCTCTAACTTATTTTCTAGCTTGACATGCTCTACATGGTTTATCTTTCTCAAACATAACATTAGTTAGTCCTAAGATGTGACCGCCTTTTAGGAGCTTATTAAGATTTCTCATTTCAACATGGGCTAGCCTAATGCCACAACTAACCTATGTTGGACTTTGCGATTAAACATGTGTCAAGTTGAGACTTATCCATTGAAAAGTCAACGAGATAAAGCTTTCCCTTTACCACACCTTTAAAGGTAATTGAGTCATCCCTCCTTCTAAAGACCGTCACACCCTCATTAGTGAACAAATAATTATAGCTCATCTCACAAAATTATGAAACGGACAATAAATTGTAGTCCAAGGAATCAACAAGTAATACATTAGAAATAGAATTCTCGGTTGTGATAGCAATTTTACCATAACCACGCACTCTTTTTTGTCCATTATCACCAAAAGTGATGCTTTCCATTGAATCTTCATTCTCTTGATAAGAGGTGAACATCTTTTTCTCTCCGGTTATATGATTAGTGCATGCACTATCTAGCACCCAATTTGATCCACCGGAGGAGTACACCTACAAAACAAGTTAAGCTTTGTTTTTAGGTACCTAAATTTGTTTGGATCCTTTCACATTAGCCAAAGAGTCTTGGGCACCCACACACAAGATTTTGAGTTTTTGTTGCATGGCCCAACATACTTAGCAATAATTCTATCATGCTTATTTTTCATGAGAACATATGATGTATTAAAAGTTTGAAATAGCATGGGCATATTTTGAGAAGCATTAGCATGATGATCATGAAACTTAGAAAGATCATTAGTGACTTTGGTCTTGGCTTGCTTCTTTTGGTAGGTTCTCTCTTTTGTGAATTTTGAGAATTCTTGGCTATTCTTGAATTCTCTTGCATTTTGCTTTACACCATGAATATAGCCAATACAGTCTTTAACTTAAGGGCGTCATGTGTTCAAATATACACTTCTTGCATATTCAACCTTCTTGCCATCAAGCTCTTGCTTCTTTTGATGAACTTGCTCTTTCAAAGTTTTCACTTGATCTTTCAAGTCATGAATCAATTTGACATTAGTAGCATAAGTTTCAAGATCAATATTCTTACATCTAGCACAATGTTTAGAAGTTTTAGTTGAGCTAGATGTATCTTTAGGTTTAGAGTTAGACCGGAGAGTATCAAATTGCACTTTAAAGTCTTTATGTGCCTTTTTCAAGGTATCATAGTCTCTTTGAAGAGCACCACTTGCACTCTCAAGACTTTTACAAGTCTCTTTGCATGAAGCAAGTTGTTGATCTAACTCTTTATTTTTTTACTCTTTTTTAGATTTAGGAGATTCTTAAGCTCAAGGTTTCTCTTCTTTTCAAGAATGAGCAAGTCTTTTTATTCTCAAGAATTTCATCCCTCTCAACTATTTGATCCCTAAGCATTTTGATTTTTGTGATAGCATTTTTACTTAAGCCTTTAAGCAAAGCCTCATCATCACTATCACTTTCAAATTCCTCATCACTACTAACATATTTATTAGAAAGGTTAGATTTGGTTTTTACCTTACACTTGCCCTCCTTTGCCATCAAACATGTGTGAGTAGTGCTTTTGTTCTTGTTGAGGTTGGTGAAGAGAGATTTGCTTGATAAAGATTCTTTGATGGCAAATGTAGCAATGCTTTTATCATCCGAATCAGAACTCTCCTCATTTGAGTCCCATTCCATTCCTAGATGGGCTTCTGCGGTGTACTTCTTCTTTTAAAATTTTTTGTTCTTGTTGAAGTACTTCTTCTTCTTGTCATCATCTTCTTCTTTCTTGTCATGTAGAAAATTAGCAATAAAGTGTCCATATTTTCCACAATTGTAGCAAACTCTTTACCTCTTGTCTTGGGCTTATCTTTCCTTTTGTCATCACAGTAATTGCGCTTCTTCCTCATGAAATTTTTGAATCTCTTGACAAAGAGAGCCATGTCTTCATCATCAAGGTCGAAGCTTTCATCTTCGTCACTTGAGCTCTCTTCAACTATTTTCTTGCCTTTGCTCTTCTTGCTAGCCTTGAGTGCTATGTCTTGATTCTTTGAGCTTGAGGTGCCCTTTGACAAACTCTTTACATATTAGGCTTCCTTCTCCATCATCTCATGGTTGATAATCTTTTCAAACACTTCATCCAAGTTCATCTTCTTGTAGTTAGGGCTTTCATGAATTAGTGTACACAAGGTTGTGTTCCTAATCGTGTAAGCCCTAATCATCTTCTTGACAACCTCATGATCACTTTAATTTTTGCTTCCATAGGCTCTAATCTTGTTGACGAGAATCTTGAGCCGGTTGTACATCTCTTGAGGAGTCTCATTGTCTTCCATTACAAATCTTCACAATTCTCTCTCAATCATCTCAATCTTGGCAATTTTTATGGTCTTGGTGTCTTTATGAGCAACTCGAAGAGATCTTAAATCTCCTTTGTCGAGTTCAACCCATTAACCTCGTTGAACTCCTCTTAATTGAACAATGAGAGAAGAACCGTCACTGCTTGAGCATTCCAGTGGAGATCTTGTTCTTGTTTCGGTGTGAGTTCTTCATTGTCATCACTATCCGAATATTCAAAACCTGTACAAACAATATCCCAAATGCTCGGGTGGAGCAAAAATAGTTGATACTTCATGTTGTGCCTCCACTTGGTGTAGTTCACCCCATCAAATTGAGGTGGTTTACCAATGGGTAACGACAAGAAGTTTGTGTTAGAATTTGACGAGAATAATTGAAAGAGGTCTTAGAATAGTCTTTTTAACTCCCTTCTTCTTTTTCTTCTTTGCCTCTTTGGCCTTCCTCCTGAGGAGTGCGAAGGATTCCGCATTACTCTCACTTGAAGAAGAGTGTTCAATCTCTTTGCTTGATTTTTTGCTCGCTTGGCTTGATTTTCTTAGACTCATCATCGTCTCTCCAAGCAGTTAAGCTCGATTCAGAAAGTTTGGCTTTGATACCAATTGAAAGTTGCCTAGTAGGGGTGAATAGGCAACTTAAAATAATTCTTGAAAAATCAAACTCTACGTTTCCGTTGAGAGGTTCAGAAAGAACCGAATCTCACTCGATCTTTTCTCTCACTCAACTAACCACAAAGGTGAGATTGAGTTCTCCACTAGCAAATTCTTTTCGAAAAGGGGTGAACAAACTTTCCGGGGCATCACTACACAAGTTAGAAGCTCCTGGGCACGCCTAGCCGTCTAGGAGCAAAAGCTTCAAGAGTAACAAACTCGAATCAAAGCTCGATGGTGCCGCAAATGCTCAATCGGAGTGAAAGCACTTCTCTCAAAATCCTTAGCTCAAATCTTGCAAGCTTAGGCTTTGGGAGGGAGTGAGAGAGTGTTTTTGGAGGTCAAAAGTGTGTTGTTCAAGAGTGAGTCGCCAGCCCTCTCAAAAGGGGCTGAGGGGGTATAAATAACAGGGCTCCAAAAAGTAGCCGTTGGACCACATTCTGACTAACCAGACACTCCAGCCAGAGTCTCCGACACTATGATAGATACTCCGGTAAGCCCTCTCGGGTGCGGGCTGCTAGGCCACCGGAGTCTCTAGCACTTTGCTGGACACTCCAGTGAGCCTTCTCGGGTAAAGCCAGTAAGCCTTACCGAAGACTTCGACAATGTGCCAGATACTCCGGTAAAGAGTCTCGGGTTAGGTCAAGATTTGAGCATTTTTTGCACTTTGAGACCTCAATTTGAGTCCCTCTTGATAGTACGGCATACTAAGACTCAAAAAATGATAAAATCTAGTATTTTTCCATGAGAAAAGGCTTTGTGACTTGATCCAAGAAAATTGAGGGGGTCTTCTTTTTCTTTCAATATTCTTTTCTTCTTTTTGAAGCTTCCCGGCTGTCAATGCACTTAACAAATGTCATTAGCTCTTTGAATAGTTCGTCATCATCCACCAAAACCTAATAGGGGGCCTAGATGCACTTTCACTCTCGGGAGGCGAAGGGGGCCTATGAGAGGCTCCTCAGCAGCAGCAGCCTCATGCTCATGTCTCTCGGGAGGCGGAGGGGACCTATGAGAGGCCCCTCAACAGCAGCAACCTCATCCTCATATCCCTCAGGAGGCGGAGGGGGTCTATGATTGGCTCATCAGCACCATCACCTTTATTATCATGCCTCTCGGGAGGCGAGGCGGGGGGCCATGAGAGGCCTGTCAGCACCAGTACCTGTATTCTCTTGTGTTGGAGAAGACCGAGGTGAAAGTGCTGGAGTAGGTCGAGACACTGGTGTCGTTTCAACCGTAGATTGCAAAAAAATGTCTCGTCGGTGCCAAAGAACGAAATTATTAACGGCATCTCCCAGAGTGTCAATCCCCTCTTCCTCATCAAGATAATCGAGACTAAAATCAAGATACTTATCATCTGCTACTTTGATTAGTTGCACCTTGGCACACTCTAGTGGAATAGATACAGTATGAAATGTATGACCAGGCATTGCAATGCCTTCTGTAACCTTGATGCTTCTTTTTCTGCCAAGAGCCATATTCGATGAGCAAGGAGTATTCTCAATTATATCATCCATTGGGTACTTAGTGGCTGGTTCAGGCGTGAACCCATGGCTGTTTGGAGGCATGTTTTCAGTAGTTGAAGTAGTCTCGATGTTGTCGTTGACACTGATTTTGACATCCGATACAGCAAATGGTTAGATAAAATGTGGATTTTCTTTGAGGAATTGGAAGAACTTTTCTTTCCACTTCTCGTGTTCATCATCCTTGTTGGGTGGATCATACTTCTTATAGCTGCTCGCGTCGTCCGAGAACCCTAATTTTCATGCAGCCATTGAAGAGACGGCTCCTGTACGACCTTGATGTTCTTTGTTTCCATGGGCAATAGTAATCTGGTCTCTTTCCCCCTTGGGCTTAAAGGTGCCTTCCTTCTCCTTTGCAGCTAGCTCCTTGGCTTTTTATACAACTTCACTAATATCTAAGCTTTTAGGAATCAATTGCCCATCATCAGTTGACTTGGATCGACCCAAGACCCAGTTTTGAGTGCGTTCACTGCATCCTTGTAGTGGGTTCGGTATCCTAGCTTCTCGATCCTGTTCTTTTAGCCTCCACTTTTTGATTTTAGATGCATATCCATCTGGACCGAGATTAGGACGCATCTTGTTCTTTTTACTCAGTTCCTTAAAAGATGCGCTGCTCTTTAAAGCATTTTCAGATGTCATCTTCTCAACGAATGCTTTTCAATCATCAGGTGTGGTGAAACTAAACTTGTTGAATGGTGACAGACCCTTTCAAACATATTTTTTATAAAGGTTCGACCTAAATGTCCAAAGGCATCTTCCCATTGTGTAGAGAGAAGCCTTTTTTGCACGGTCAAGGCAATCAGTGGGGAAAAGGTACTTTGCGCAAAGTTGTCCCACAATCCATTCTTTTTTCTTTC
The DNA here is from genome assembly GCA_001602295.1 of Zoysia matrella. Taxonomy (NCBI): domain Eukaryota; kingdom Viridiplantae; phylum Streptophyta; class Magnoliopsida; order Poales; family Poaceae; genus Zoysia; species Zoysia matrella. The sequence continues at coordinate 9,332 of BCLG01005738.1, read as the reverse complement.
GAGACACTACACCAATCATGAAGTGTAATCCTAACTTTTTCTCTTACTAAGACACCACAATCATTATGCCATTTTGCATTGATTTCTTTTGGCTCCACATTGGTCGACAGCTTCTACAGCAAAAATTCTAGTATGTAGCTTGTTGGCTTTTCTAGAACCACTCTTTCGTGTCTTGTGTGAAGTGGATGATGTGGGGGTGGTTGTGTCCTCAGTCAGCAGTGTCGCTTCTTCATTATCAGTGAAATTAAGTCGTCTAGTGTTTCGAGCGAGAATATGCTACAAAAGATAGAGTTATATAAGACATTTCTGTTTGAGTTAAAATGGACAGTGTTAATTTGATTATCAAATACCTCATCGGTTGGATTGTAATTGGGGTTATCTTGCGGCAGGCGCTGCCTTTTAGCGCGCGGAGGATTGGGAGGGGAAGGTTCCTCAAAAGATGAGCGACTTGAGCTTTTGGAGGAAGAAGCGACATGTGTCGATGCACCAACTTCCTCTATTGTAGAGAGTGTGTACTAAAATATAGAAAAATATATATTATTGTATCTGAATGGATATTGAAAAGAAGAGGGTACATGTGTCATATATATTAGAGCCGATCATAGTAGTGTCAGTCAAAGATAATGTCAGCAATACCGACACTATACAGTAACAGTGTCGGTTGTTGACGCCATCAAACCGACATTGTTATTCACACAGCAATTTCACAGGATTCGCACAGGAATTTCACAGGAATCACATCAAATTCATAGCAGAAACATATGAATCAGCAATTTTACCTTTCTGTCAAAGAAGGTCTTACAATGTATCCATAAACTAAATAATAATATGTATATAAATAAAAAATGTCATATACCATTTCGAAGCCACAAGAATTGGGGAACAAATGTGAGAGGGGATGCGACTTACAGTTTGCAGATTGCCGGAATGGGGGACAGAAGACGGCTTACCGAGAAAGAATGGGTGAGGGTACTTACATTAGGGTTTCGGAGTGGGTGAGGGGGAGAGGAGACGACGACCGGGAGACCGGAGCCGTAGCAGAAAACGCGGTGGGCGTCGAGGTTGGAGGCGAACGCACAACCGAATGTCGGAGGACGACGCGCAACCGTGACCGGTGCCAGAGCCAAGGAGAACGATCGACTAGCCGCGGTCGGTGCCGGAGTAGCAGCGACGAGACCAGCGATGGGTTTAGGGTTCGCGAAAAATTTCGGCAGCGCAACGGCATCGCGCGGGAAATAAAAAGGCCACCAGGTTTAGTGTGGAACGAAGCGACATGGCCTGCTTATATAGTAAGAGTAACAATGTCGAACACTATTGGGTAATTAACACTACAAAAATTGCTAATAAGATTAACAATTTCATTACTGTTTTATTTCTCGACATATATAATAAATTTTTATCTACAATTTGATTTTACTAAATTACATTGTGTTTAGTTCAAATGGAATTTTTTTTTGTGTCTTTTCATGAAATTTTTAGTTCAAATGGAACTATAGATTACTAATCATATGACACTATACTTTATGAGTAAAAGAAAATGTTGAATGTAGGTCGAAAGTGATTACAAAATTTATAAAAAAACGTTCTAATAATGAAATAGTAATGCTTATCACCTAGAAAACATTGTACAAGATAATAGAACATTTGGCGCTAAATTTTTTTGAAATAATTTAAGTTATGTTTGCTGAGTGACGTTGTAATTTCGGTCAAGCCAATCGAAACTACAAAAGTAAAAGACCGACACTGTTGTTCTTGCAATGTCGGTCGGTGCTGATTTCAGCTTGCCGACACTGTTAACAAGTTTAACAATTTCTTTAATGTTTTTTTTCGACGTATATAATGAATTTTGATCTACAATTTGATTTTACTAAATTGCATTGTGTAAGTAACCTGTCAAATTTTGTTTGAATTTTTTGAGTCTTTTCATAAATGTTTTAGTTCAAATGAAACATATGGCACTATACGTTATGAGTACAAAAAAATATTGAATGTAGGTTGAAAGTGATTACAAAATTTATAAAAATGTTGTAATAATGAAATAGTAATGCTTATCACCTAGAAAATATTGTACAAGATAATAGAACATTTGGCGCGTAAAAAATTTAAAATAATTTTAGTTATGTTTGCTGAGTGACATTGTAATTTCGGTCAAGCCAACCGAAACTACAAAAGTAAAAGACCGACACTGTTGTCCTTGCATTGTCGGTCGCTGCTGATTTCAGCTTGCCGACACTGTTAACAAGTTTAACAATTTCTTTAATTTTTTTTACGTATATAATGAATTTTGATCTACAATTTGATTTTACTAAATTGCATTGTGTAAGTAACCTGTCAAATTTTGTTTGAATTTTTCGAGTCTTCATAAATTTTTTAGTTCAAATGGAACTATAGGTTACCAATCATATAGCACTATACGTTATGAGTACAAAAAATATTGAATGTAGGTTGGAAGTGATTACAAAATTTATAAAAAATATGTTCTAAAATAAAATAAGAATGCTTATCATGTACTAGAAAACATTATACAAAATAATGGAACTTTTCGTGCTTAAAAACATTGTAATGTTTGAAGTTATGTTTAATGAGTGATGTTGTAATTTTGGTCAGGCAGCTACTGACACTATGGTTGTAACTCACTGACACTGTTGTCCTTGTAATGTCGGTTATTGGTGATGTCAAGCCGACCGACACTACTAACTAAACCCTAGTCATTCTCGTCTATATATATGTATCTCGCCCCCTTGCTTCTCAATTGTCAGCACACCGCCGCCCCTCAGCCACCGCACGCTGTCCCTCAGCCACCGCCGCCCCTCAGCCACCGCGTCGAAAGGTGAATCACTCAGTGAAAACTGGACCGTCACCCCAAAGGCTATAGAAGGGGTCGCAACCATCTTTTGAACCATCTTCACTCTCGTGTTCTCCATCTCATCTCTTTCGAACCATCTTCATCTTCGTCTCCAATGGCATCTCAGGGAGTGCAGGTGCTTGAGAGGCAGCTTCAGGAGTCGGAGGCACGACTCGTCAAGCTTCGTCAAGATCTTGACGATATGCGGGTGTCCCTTCGGCTTCAAATCGATATGGTATCGAACATCTTTAAGAAGATGAACGGTGCTGTGATAAAACTGAAGCTGGATCGTTTGGAGCTACCTTTGGGCCAAGGGGGGGTCTCCTGCCCACTTCCTCCACGTCATGGCTCCTCTGGAAGGGATGCTAAGTTGGCTCCATGAGAAGATGGAGTCGGAGCGTCGTGACCTGGCGCAGACAGTTGGGGACCGCATACTGTCTGCGGTAAAGGTATGTCAGCCTGACTTCCCCTTCGACACTCTAGTTTAGCTGGTGTCCCATCGTGACGTGGTGATCAGGGAGGCAGAGGCGACCATCAAGCGCTTCTCCACCGAGGTGGCCCATGTAGCTGTTTAGGAGGAGGAGGAAAAGGACTTCAACATGGAGGACTGGGACATGAAAGACTAGTTATTATAAGTAGTAATAATAATTTTATAATTTTATAAATATTATGTTTACAAGTTATGTAAATTTATAAATATTATTAGTAGAAGTTAAAAGTGTAATCTCGACTGCAAAGTCAATTTGTCGTTTTAATATCAGTTTCTGCAGACGTAATACGTGACCGACACTATTGCTCGTCGTAATATTGGTTTTCGCTGACGTCATACAGAAGCGACACTATAACTCATTCTGATGTCAGTTTTCGCTGATGTCATACCCGTTTGACACTATTACTTGATGTAACTTTAGTCCCACCTCGACTATATTTGGCAGTATCTACCAACTTGTAAATTCTAGATGTCTGTACGTAGATGTGGAAGCGTGTAAACTATATAGCAGGTTGACACTTGAGGTTTCGCATAACCTGCGTAATCTTCAGTGCGAACCTAATCAAATTGTTGAATCTTCTTTTTTATTATTATATAATAGAAATAAGTTACATAAATTTATATTAGATATTCTGTTATTTTATAAATAGTAATAGTAAAGTTAAATATTATAAGAGTCTTGCAGGTTCTGTAATTTTATAAATTTTTTTACTGCAAGCTAAATATAAAAAGAGAGTATATGTATATGAACATGTTCTTTAATTTAATAAATATTTTGAAAGAGAGAGAGTATTTTAAAACGGAGGTAGTACAATGGTAACATTTATGTCGGTTTCTACTGACATCATACTTGACAGATACTATTGCTTATTGTATTTTAGTCTCACCTCGTCTATTCTTGCTAGTGTCGACTTATTTATAAGACCTGATATTTTGTCTCTGTCGAGGGAGCATGTAAACTATATATTTAGAATGTACATTGCACGACCAGCAATGTGCAGTTATGATATATTATTGTACTTTCTTCTTTTTTCATTATATACAATATATGAGATAGCTGTGTCGTCCTGACCTACGGCACTAAAAAACACCACTGCTAAAAGATACTAGTTTCGATTATTCTTAACGTCAGCACGACTGACCGACACAGATAGATTAATTATCAGCGTCAGTTTTTATTAGATCATATTTGTCTGATACTATAGTGTTCTTTCCTAGTATCAGATGTTGATAAAGTAAACAATACGCTGGTGTCGTGTTCTATAGTATCGGTTACTTGTGACGTCTACTATAACCAATATTATTGAGTAATGTTAGTCATTGTTGTCGTTTTGTAGAACGATATCACTTGGATTTGACATTATTGTGGTCACAACTGTATCGGGTCGTAACATTTGGAGGCCAGTGAGACTTGTTAGTATCGACTATTATGTTCAGTCGACATTGTTATAATTTTTTAAGTGATACTGTAGCCTCGTTTTGCAGCAGTACTAGTTATACAATGCGTCATGCACTCTCCTCCCTGAGAGATAATAGAACACTTCGGAAATTACGTGCAACAAGTGAAGAAGGAATGAAAATAAATGAGCCATTTATTTTTCCTCCTCTATCGCTTGCAGTCAGCTAGAAGGAAAACCGGACTTCACTGCCCCCGTTATCCGGGGGCAGCTCGCTCCGTGCGGCTGGCAAAGAGGCCCCCCTTAGAAAAAACACGTCGGCGCGATCCGGTCGTTCGCACCGGCCTCCGGACGGCTGGGGCCCCTGCATGACGGTGCCCGTGAGGAAATCCGCTTCACTCAGCTAGACCGTGATCGACCATCCATTCGGCCTTCTTTCCCCCGCGCTGTGCGCATCTCACTCCCGCCACGTCTAGACAAGCGTCTTGCCCCGCGAGGTCATCGGGTCCCACAACGCCGGCAGCAGGTACTTCCTCCCGCCGAGCCCGACGGCGTTGTAGCTCGCGCCGGTGACGGGGTCCGTCAGCAACTTCCCGGGGTAGCCGGGTACGCCCCGCTCCCGAAAATGCCGGCGCACGCCGTGGCGGCCTCCAGTCCGGCGCCGGCCTCGCCCTGGTAGTACCCGTCACCGTACGGGTTGGTCGCCGCGCCGGCGAGCAGCGCGGCGAGGCTGATGACCAGCGGGTCGGTTTAATGCTACAATATGGGCTAATCTAGCTAGTAGGAGTAACCTTTTCAGTTCATGCTATGAGTTGCATCGATGATGCACAAACTTCGGAATAATCTCAGATAACGTTGGCTGTATGCAGTATGCACTGCGATGCAAAAGGCTAGGACGATTTTTCCATTATCGAAAAAAAATTAAACTGCACATTATGTTACCAGCAGCTTTGTGCTCTGTATTTTAACCGGACGTATTGGCGTCTATTGATCGGACTCCCGGCCGGCACGCCGACTAGCTGGGTTTTTTCTTCAGCCCAAGTTGCGTCGCGGTCTCGCCAGGGGGTCCGTGCGCTTGCTGACAGAGCCGAGGCTCGTTCGATGACGTTGACTGAACGAATGCCGGGGCACTTTGCTGCAAGTTCCATCGACTCCGTTTCGTAGAATAAAATCTTCTTCGTTTGATGCACAGACAACGTCACATGCAGATGACTTCACGTTAGAGTGTGTGACCCGATTAGCAGCACGCTGGTCCTTGAGCAGGTCACGAAACTTGTACACGTCGAGTCGTGACTCATCTCAACATCGCGATGCCATGGCCTATAAATTAGGCGTCAGTAAGTAATAGAGCTGCCCACCAGCGCTGCCAATCTCCTAATTCCTGTAAAAGATCAAAAACCTGGTAGTGTTGTTCGACGAGGGATCGACTCAAATCTAGTCGGAGCCAATGGCTCCTTGTTGCAACCTGTTCCATGCGAAAAGGGCCGCGCTGATGGCGGTAACTCTAGTCCTTGTATGCCTTTCGCGGCTCTCTCTGGGCTCCCGACGTCTGGATGAGGTGAGGGACACCCAGCTCGGCGACGACGAGAAGCTCTCATACCACGGCGGCGCCGTCCTCCACGGTGACATCCCGGTGTCCATCGTCTGGTACGGGCAGTTCAAGCCAGCGCAGAAGGCGATCATCATCGACTTCCTCCTCTCCCTCACGACCGTCCCAGTCAACACGACGCCCTCGGCGGCGCAGTGGTGGAGCACCATCGACAAGGCGTACCTGTCCAAGGAGGCCGGCACGGACAGCCCGAAGAACGCGACGCGCGTCCTCCTGGCCGACCAGGTGGACGACGAGGGGTACTCGATCGGCAAGTCGCTGACGCTGGTTGAGGTCTTCCAGCTCGCGGCGGGTCTCGTCCCGAAAGCGGGCTCGTTCGTGCTGGTGCTCACGGACAGGGACGTGGCCGTCGAGGGCTTCTGCAGCGCGCGGTGCGGCCTGCACGGCTCCGACGCGCGCGCCGGCTACGCGTACGCGTGGGTCGGCAACGCCGAGCGCGAGTGCCCCGGGCACTGCGCGTGGCCGTTCGCCAAGCCCGAGTACGGTCCACAGGACGCACCGGCCCTCGACCCGCCCAACGGCGAAGTCGGGGTGGACGGCATGGTCGTCACGCTCGCCAGCACTGTGGCCGGCGCCGTGACCAACCCGTTCGGCGACGGGTATTACCTCGGCGACAAGGACGCCGCGTTGGAGGCCTGCACAGTGTGCGCCGGAAAGTTCGGGACCGGTGCGTATCCGGGGTACCCTGGGAAGGTACTCGTTGACGAGACCACCGGCGGCAGCTACAACGCTGTCGGCGCCAATAGCCGCAAGTACTTGCTCCCGGCCATCTTCGACCCGGCCTCGTCTTCTTGCTCCACTTTGGTGTAGAATGCAGGTCACACTTTGGTGTACATAGATGTATCCACGTTGTATCGTGGTATTCCCTTATGTATTTCCTTTTTTTCTGGTTCCCTTGCTGCGAACATACAAGAATACTCGAATAAGAAATGAGATATGAATTGGAATTTTTTTACTCGAATAAGAAATGAGATATGAATTGGAATTAGTAAACATATTTTATGTATTCGCAAATGGGACCGAACCGTTGTTGTTCGGTGCGCGCCGGCATTGTAGATGCTCTCAGCCCAACGATTTGTTAGCCCACGCTTGTGCGCGGCCTACGCTCATCTGGGCCTCTGATTCTTAGCCGAAGCTTGTTTCACATGCTGAGCAAGTTGAGCTCAAGAAAGAAAAATGGAGGCTTAAGCAAGTCTTTTTAGTGCACGCCGTCTCATGCTGCAGGTTGGGGCACGCTTTTGCCCAAGGATTTAATATTGGCTAGCTCGAACTTGAAGTTGACTTTCGCTAATCTTTGCGCCACGAAATGTTCCATTTGTCTCCTAAAGTTCTAAATGAACCTTCAAAGTAGAGACATAACTCAACATGGGGGAAAATGCACCTAGGCGAAGTGGAATGTGAAACATGTGCCGCCCAAAAACGTTAAAGTTCAACGTGTTAGATCTTCAGGATCGTTTAGCTTAAGGAATTGAACCACCACAGTGGAAGATAAACTCACATACTTTAGATCTTGAGCTCTCATCTTGTAGTGGATTGCCATTCTCAATGCTTGTAGTGGCTTAGTTGATTAGGTTTTGCTTTAGGGGAGGAGTGTTCATGGTGAATTCAGAGTTGTGTCACTCTGAAATCACCTCTCCTTCATATATATAGCCACTATGCATGGGGGGGCAACACCTTAACTGTTTCTATATGCTTCCAATCAAAGTATTTATTGTTTGGTCAAAATTGGTGGCTCAACCACCTTGTTAGGTGTTAATCCCTTTCCACACTAACCAGTTTTAGCAACTGGTTTAGCTGATGGTTATTTCACACCTAACATTCTCGTCCTTGATCATCAAATAAACCTTAACAAGCTCATCTTTCAATGAAATGGCATGCTAAGATAAAAAGATTACAACGATGAATTAATCATATCGTTGAACCCAGTTACTATAGTATACCACCTCATATCAAATAAACTACTTTAACTTAGGAGCTCTAAAACATTATTTCTTAAACATTAGTTGCAACATATGAATTCACTTCTTCGATACACGGTACACCAGATCAATAAATTGCAGTAGTCAATTAAGTACTACATAACTAATTGACCATAATTTCCGTTTCATCTCAGTGAATTCTTTTATAATATGGGGAGAGGGTGCTTTAAATACTCCTTATCCCAGGATCAAAGACTTTTCAACCAATGTATGCCGCCATTATAATCTTTAAACACATTGGGTGGTAAGCCTTTTATGAACAGATCCGCTAACATTACCTTAGTGCATATACATAAAATCTTAATGCATGATCTGGATTCTATCTTTCACAGCATGACACGCAATGTCAATGTGTTTGGCAGTAACACTTGACTTGTTGTTACTCGAATAGAATACTGCTAACTAATCATTGCAGCTTTATCTTAGGTGGTTTAAAATTGATATTAACCACTTTTAATTTCGGGATGAATTCCATTAGTCATACAACCTGCCGTTGCGTTAAAAATATGCCACAAGATTTATTCTGCATTGTCAACGATGCAGTAAGCTTTTGAGCTTTTCCACAATATCGCTCTCTTTGCGAGTGTGAGATAACATTATGTTGATTTTTTAACATTAACACATCTCGCAAAACTTTATCTAAATAACCATCCACTTAGTTATCAGATTTTATATGGGCATGTAAACTTTGATGCCTTGCATCACATGATTTTATTAGAGGCTTTAGTGATCCAATCAATATTAGATTGTTATCTGTCAAATATCTCGGTAATGAATATCATTGTCAGGGCGAGTGCACTCTTAATTCATAACATAAGAGATTAACTTTCTCTGCAGATTCATAATCATTCTTTGAACATCAAAATTTTCATATTTATTACCCTTGACAATAGGAGCAGGTGAGGCTAAACTTTTAAACATATACTACTTCTTGAGTACCTTTTTAATATATACCTTATGGGATAACCCTAATTTTTCTTTGGATCTATCTTGGTAAATCTTGATTCCCAAA